>CM035423.1:113315265-113425265 GCA_020310875.1 Ceratopteris richardii | reverse complement strand
TCTACTCTGGTAGAGGAAGAGGTAGAGGTAGAGGTTTTGGAAGTGGAAGAGGAAATAGTAACCAAGAACAAGGTCAACACCATAATCATGCAAGAGGTAGATGACAATTTCGAGGCAGGGGGAGCCAAAGAGGCTGCAGAAATTTCCAAAGAAACGATTCATGTAATGATGGTAAAGGACGCTGGAATTGTGGTAAACCTAAACACTTTGAACGTGATTGTAGGTTGAAGAATCAAAATAATAGAAGGCAACAAAAGGACTATGCATCCACAAGTGCAGATGATTATGAGAAGTTGTTCATGGTTCAACATCATATGACAAATAGGATGTTTGCTGATGTTTCAAAATCAAATGGTAATGTATGGTATGTTGATTCAAGTGCTTCAAATCACATGACTAGTCATGTAGAATGATTTACTAGTTTGCAAAAATTCCTACTTCCTAGATATATTGAAACAGGTGATGATACGTCACATCCTATCGAGTATACAAGAAACATAGCACTATCTATGGAGGACAGGAAGGTAAAACATCTTGTTGATGTGCTACATGTTTTGAATATAACAAAAAATCTAGTTTCTCTTAGACAAATGGTTGACTAGAGATTACAAGTCAAGTTCAATGCCGATGGGTTATATGTAGAAGAGTACAAACAAGATGGAAGATTGATTGCCAAGAAAAACAAAGTGGGTAGGATGTTCACCTTAAATGTGAAAATTCTTGAAATGAATGCAACCATGTTTGCAAAAGGTGCAAGAGTTATTGCTAATATAGAGATATGGCATAAACGAATCAGACATGCAAATTTGCAGAGGCTGAAATTGATGCCGTCAAAGGAGATTATCAATGGACTACCAAAGTGAAAGGTTGCAAAGATGCAAAAGCTATGTGTAGCATGTCAATTTGGTAAACAATCAAGAGCATCGTTTCCGCATGATAAGAATGTTAGTGAGAATTGTTGATATATTTAGGTAGTGATGTGTGTGAACACTCTAGGATTGTCAGAGCACTCTTTTCCTTCTTTAGGAGGTTTTTTTCCTTTGACTTGTATATATGCCGGCCGGTCATGAGCGCATGAATGAAGGAGATTCCATGGATAGTTTTTGCCAAAGATCGATGATTTGAAGGAGCATTTGAATTCTGTTAATGAAGTCTTGCCTAATAGTTGACTTGTGTAGATTGTTTTGAATGGTCTTCTAGATTCATATCAAAGTTTTTCTTCTACTCTTTGATTGATGATGAAAGGAAAATCCAAATTCCTTAATATTTGAGGAGTTAATCTCTATATTGTTGCAGGAAGATCAGTCTAGGTAGAACATGCCAATTATGTGTGTTGTAGATCAAGCTTTCTTGACTAGTCAAAAGGGCAAAGGTAAATGGAGCTCATCTACTAGAAAGCAGGAATCTGCTAATTTTGCACAATCAAAGAAGGATGACAGAGATAAGAAGAAAACAGAAAAGCAAAAATTGTTTTGAAAATACTATAAAGGAAATGATCATGTCATAAAGAGCTCTTCAAAATTGGTTGCAAAAGAAGCAAAGAAGAAAGAGGCTGGAATGTTTGTTGCAAAAGCCTCTACACCCAAAACAAAGTCTACTAATTTTGTGTAGAATGAAGAATGGCCATTTACTATTGTTTGCAGTTATGACCCACCTTCTCATGAATAGTGTATACAACTCAATAGAATGGAGTTGCAAAAAGGAAGAACATGTCACTCATGGAGATGGGGAGGTATATGGTCAAGAGTCAGGCTTTACCACATAGTTTCTGGCTTGAGGTTGTTACGTGTGCAACATATGTACTTAACAGGTGTCACACCAAAGCATTGAAGTCTATCACTGCATATGAGGCTTGGCATGGTCCCAAGCCATATGTTTCTCACCTGTGTGTCTTTGGTTGTCTGGCATATGCATTAGTGCCTGAACAACACGACAGGAAATTGGATAATAAAGCAATGAAATGTATTTTTGTTGGGCACAGTTTTGAAAGCAAAGGCTATCATTTGTATCATCACATACTAAATGCATTTTGGTTAGCTGTGATGTTGTTTTTATGGAAGATGTTATTCAGACATTAGTTTTATGTACTAAGTAAACATCAATTAGATCCAAAGATATGTATGATACTTTGCTACCTCTTTTTACAGGTGGAAATTCTAGTGCTGATCCAAATGATGCAATTTATCAACCTTTACAAGTTTCATGTGATGATGCAGATCATTCCATTTTTTATGTAGATTTACATGATGCACTCATTGATGAGAGAACTGATATAGAGGAGGAAAAAATTATGCCCAAATGGCTAGTGTAGACTTTGCGAGATAGCAAGTTAGATGCATGTCTATCATATAGTACTTGTTTAGGCTCACATAGTGCTTGTTTTGCATCAGATTGCTACGCTATGACTGCCTCTAGTCTTTGTGATGAGAATGAGCCTGTTTCATTTGATGAAGCACAAAATTTTGAAAATCAGATGGCTACTATGCAATCAGATTATGATGCTATTATGAAAAATAGTACCTGGTCTTTGTGTGACTTGTCTCCTAGCAAGAAGGCCATTGGCACAAACTAGGTATACAAATTGAAGCATAAGCTTGATGGAACAGTTGACAAGTATACGGCTAGGCTTGTTGCAAAGGGTTATGCTCAAGAAAGAGGCATTGATTTTGATGCGACCTTTGCTCGTACATGCGGAATGACTACTATTCGTAGCATTTGTGCATGTGCACCTCATGATGGTTGAAATGTACATCAATTGAAGTGTATGTTTTTTAGCCCTGTGGTTTTGTGCAAAAAGGGCATGAAAACAAAGTGTGCAAGTTGAAAAAGGCCTTATATGGTTTGAAGCAAGAACCATATGCTTGGTATGAAAAAATATAAGCCTATCTAATTGCATATGGTTTTGAGAATAGTCGAGCTGAGAGAACCATATATGTTAAGCATGCCAATGATGTGCTTCTAATCATTGTTGTCTATGTTGATGACATGCTGCTCACTAATCTTCATGAAAAGCATATTGCTGATTTTATTCCTGATTTGCTACCTCATTTGAGATGTCAAATTTGGGGAATTTGCATCATTATTTGGGCATTCAATTTATGGAATTTGATGACGAAATAGCTTTGTGTCAAACAAAATATAGTGACACATTATTGCAATGTTTTGGTCTTGAAGACTGTAAACCTATTGCCACTCCTATGGAGATAGGTTTACGATTGAGTCTTCATGATGTTGGAGATGCATTTGATGTTGTTTGTTATCAGCAAGCTGTGGGATGCTTGATTTATGTATGCATTACTCAACCATATATTGAGTTTGTTGTCTCATAGATGAGCAGATTTATGCATTGCCTAGGTGTCAAGCATTGGCAAGCAGTTAAATGCATATTTTGCTACTTGAGTGGTACCCAACTACTTGGATTTTTTTATCCCAAGGGGGGATCACTACTGACAAATTTAGATGCTTTATTGACTTTGAATGGGCTGGTTGCTATGACACTCATTTGTCCACTAGTGGTTTTTGCTTCATGTTTGATAGATCATGCATATCGTGGTTGAGCAAGAAGCATCCTACTGCGACCACTTCTAGTTATGAGGTTGAGTATATGGAATCTTTCACATCGATTGCTGAGTGTGTGTGGCATAGATGCCTTATGGCTAATTTGGATATTGGTCAGTCTTCTGCCATCACCATCTTCACTAACAGTCATAGCACATTAGCAGTTGCAAGGAATCCTATGTTCCATGCTCACACTAAGCATATTGAGATGCATTATCCATATGTCAAGGAGAGGTTCTTAGCTAGAGAGATCAGTTTGGCATATGTGCCAAATAGGAGAACATTGCATACCTTTTCACAAAGGCTCTATTTAGGGAGAAATTTGAAGATTTCCGCAAAGCTTTGGGCTTACTTCCTTTTGTGGATGGACTCCACATAGCTTGGCACTTCCTTATACATGAGTGCCACCTCCTCAATCACCGCATTACTCCTAGGGGGATTTGTTGATATATTTAAGTAGTGATGTGTGTGAACACTCTAGGACCACTGGGCCACTTTTTTCCCTCTTTAGGAGGTTTTTTCCCCTGGATTGTATATATGACTATAACCCTAACATGTCACTTATCTTCATACATTCTCTTGGTAATACATTCAATATTGTGTGTTGTGATCCAAGCTTCTTCTTCTTCCTTGTGCTATTCACATGCTTTTGTAGACCTCACTCCAACAAGAATGTGCTAGAAATAGTACATACAAATGTTTGGGGTCATGCAAAGACCACTTCTATGGGTGGTTGCAGGTTTTATGTTACTTTCATTGATGAGCATACACGGAAATTATGGGTATATTTCATGAAAGAGAAAAGTGAGGTGTTCAATCACTTCCATAATTTTAAGGCTATGGTGGAAGAGCAGACAAGGAAATATATTCAGACATTACGATATGATGGAGGAGATGAATACATGTCAAGTGTGTTTAGTAGCTTTCTAGAAATTTATGGAATTAGATGATAATTTTCATGCAGGTACACACCAGAACAGAATGGTGTTGCTGAATGCAAAAATAGACATATTGCAAAAATAGCAAGAGCCTTGATGGTTGAGAAGAATATGCCTCATTGTTATTGGCCAGAAGCTATGCACACTACTATATACATCATGAGCACTCCGACTATTGTTGTACGCCAAGTTACACATGAAGAGAAGTTTACAGGTAAAAAGCCAAACTTATCACATATAAAAGTATTTGGTCATATTGCATATGTACATGTTCTAGATGATTTGAGGATGAAGTTGAACCAGAGGCAGAAAAATGTATCTTCATTGGGTACTCCCTTAAGCAAAAAGGATATAAATGCTATAACCCACTCACACAACATGTGAAGGTAAGCAGAGATGTGGTGTTTGATAAAATGTCAAGCTTCTATGCAGATGCCAAAGAGGAACTTAATCTTGACTCAAATGACAAAGGAAATGCTGAAAAATCAAGTGTTAAGAAAGGTAAAGAAAAACTTTCTGATGGTAGTAAAACATCTACATGTTTTGAAGACATTGATGGAGATTCAAGCAGTTTAGAAAAGAGCCTTGATGAGGAACTTGGATTTCCCTATGTGAAGACTACAAGAGTAAGAAAGGCACATGCAAATTATACAAGGAGAAGTGACCCAAGACCAAGGTGATCTGGGAGGATGCGGAATTCAGTGCAATGATTGATGTATGACAGTTACATGGCTCATCATCATGCCTACATGATGAAGGTAATACAAGATGCTGAACCTTCTTGTTTTGAAGATGCAATTGGAAATGCAGATTGGGAGAAAGCTATGGATGAGGAGATGGCTGTAGTTTATGGAAATGAAACATGGAAACTAGTTCCATTGTCACAAGGAAACAAACCCATAGGCTACAAGTGGGTTTACAAGGTAAAGCACAATGTTGACGGTAGCATAAGTAGGTATAAAGCACGATAAGTAGCAAAAGGATATGCACATACATATGGCATTGATTATGAGGAAATGTTCAGCCATGTAGCTAAAATGTCTACTGTCAGAGAGCTTATTGCATTAGCTACAACAAAAGGATGGACTTTGCATCAGATGGATGTGAAGAATGCTTTGTTATATTGTGCGTTGCAGGAAGAAGTATATATGGACCAATCACAATGACATGAGTATTCAAAGCACCCAAAATATGCTTGCATTCTGCAAAAGGCTTTGTATCGGCTTAAACAAGGCCCTTATGCTTGGCAAGCGAGGATTTCTAATTACTTAACCACCATTGGGTTTTCTATGTGTGATGCACATCATTCACTATATGCAAGGAAGGATGATGATGGCATCATGATTGTGGCTATTTATGTTGATGACTTGATTGTAGGTGGTGATAATGAAGAAAGCATTAAAGAGGTAAAGCAACTCTTGATGCAGGAATTCAACATGAAAGACCTTGGTGTTCTGCACTATTTCTTGGGCATTGAGTTTATACATACAAAAACACATGTATAGGCAATATCCCTTGAGTTTGCTCCAAAATTATGGTATGGCTGATTGTAAGCCAATTTCTATGCCATTAGATCTGAATTTGAAGTTGGATACCACATTAGGTGAAGCATTGGAAAATGTTACTATGGACAAGAAAATTATGGGAAGCTTGATATATCTCACAATTACAAGGCTTGATCTAAGCTACACTATTGGACTTGAAAGTCAATTTATGCAGGCTCCCAGGAAACTACAGTTAGATGCTTTGAGATGCACTCTACGATATCTAAGTGCTACTTTGGATTATGCATTGTTTTATGAAGCTGGTGTAGAATTGCAGGTTCATGGATACACTGATGCAAATTGGGTTCGTAGCATTTTAGATATAAGATCTACTAGTGTCTTTCTATTCTCACTTAGAAGTGCAGCTATTACATGGAGTAGTAAGAAGAAACCCACTATTGCTTTGTCATGTATAGAGATTGAGTATGGAGGTGCTACAATGGAAGTATGTGAAGCATCATGGCTAGAGATGCTACTTGCAGATTTAGGTGTGGAAGTGCAAAAGCCTATCACCATCTATTGTGATAATCTTCATAGCATATAGTTAGCACACCTGTTTTTCATGCTAGAACAAAGCATATCAAGGTGCATTACCATTTCATCATGGAAAGGTATTAGCATGTGATATTGACCTTGTTTATGTGGGGAGAGATGAGCAGGTTGTTGATATTTTCACTAAAGCACTTGGAGTTGAGAAGTTAAAGAAGTTTCAGAAGATGCCTGGATTACAGAACATGACGTTGAGCTTCAGGGGGAGTTTTGAGATATGAAGCCCAACATGTGATGATCCAAGATGACACGTATCACTTTTTCATTTCTTTGGCATCTATAGTGGTCATGCAAATATATGTTAGGGATACTTCATTTAACTTTACCATATTTATCTACCAAGAGTGATGACACATTTTTTTTCTTTCCATATCACTCACTTGCAGACATTAGGATTTTCCTTATGTACTATTCCTTATATATTGTTCTTGTCATATTGTTATTTTAGGTCATTTATCTTTGAAACCCCTCTTTTGTTAGGATCCTCCATCCAAAGGAAGTTTTTGCAAATCCTTTCCAACTTTAGTGTCTCCTTGTTGCTTGGACTCCAATACGCTAAGAAGTAGATGACACAGGTGATAAGGAACCTATTGATCACCATTGTGTGCCAAGCCACATTAAGTTGCATTCCCTTCCAATATTGCAACTTGTTGTCAAGCTTTGCAAGAAACCAATCCCATTGTTGACCCATGGTTATTCCAAAACCAATCAAGATGCCAAGAAGATGAAAGATTTGGCAATTTGGACATCTTGAGATCCTTGCACCTATAGAAGTTGAGACCTACATAGAGACCGATACACAACCTTTGAGTAATTGATTCTCAAACTAGAGGGATAATAAAAAATGCCAACACAGTTTCATAGAATCTAGACACACAATCCATGCCATTCTATAGAAATGCATTGATTTCATTGATGAAGAGTTTAAGAACCATAGAATCTTGACACTTGGGGAGCAAGAGACCCCGAATATTGCCCGACTGAACTTGATTATTAATGATGTAGCTAAGCCTATTGACAACAATAGCAAAAAACAATGGGGCAAGGTGTTGATGACATGATGCTCATACATCATCTACATTTGTATCCGCATGAGTGCATCTCCATTTTGTATCCAGGAGGCACTCCATTTCCAGTTATATTATATCTCTTTTATATTTGGGTACCTTGCCATTTGCTTCTAACATTGTATTCATTCTCCTTTGAGGGGAATTATCCCACATGAGATGTAGGTTTGGAGAGACCCTCCCAAATCTATAAGGAGGGCCTCTCCCCCCATTTGTACTTGGTTAGAAGCTTGAGGAGCCTACTCCATGCTCTTGGCAAGCTCATTTCTAATCCATGTGAATTTACCCATTTCTCGGTCTACTCACTTTGAGTCTCTCACACTCTTCCTTCTGTGAATACACTCTTCTTTTCATTTTGCTTATGCGCATGTACTCTCTACATGATATCAGAGCTCTAGGTGGAGGACTTGGTGGTTCTCTTGACGGTGATTTCGGAGGTTTTTGTGGTGGTGGTGATGGTGCTCGAGTGTTGGTGGTTTTGCTTTCTCCTCATTGAGAGAAGCTTTTGCCATCAACTTTGTGCTCTTTGGGCCTCATTTTGCCCATTCTCCCACCATTCCACCCCTTCTTTCTCATCATTCTCACCCTTTGACCCCATTTTCCCTCCCACCCACCCTCTTTTGTGTGAGCATCTTTGCTGGTTTACTTCATTTCTCTATTCATGAAATGGAGTTAATATTCAATCTCATCTAATATAGTGTTCATAAACATTGAGTTTCATGTTTGTATCCACTTACACTTTGCATACTCCTGGTTATTCATTGTTGCATCTAGATATTTGCTAGACTACTTTCTTTTTCGTGCCCTCAATTATACTTCATCACTATCCACCCTTCGAGGATTTTGATGCATCCCAACTCTATGGAGTTTTTTACACGCGCAGTTTTTTCTTGTGTAGAGCGTAGTTTGACGAAGGTAATATGGTGACCTTTAATATCACTATCATGAATCCCATGAACTAACAACATTCAATAAGGCTTACATTCAGATCCCAACGCTATTACCTTGAGTACAGTAACTCCTAAAGTGCAGGAACACAACACGAAAGTCCTTGCTTCTATACTCAGAATCAATACCCATAGCAGGTGAGAGAACACGGACTTCACTTGGCTGTCTCTGGAGGGAAGTAATTATGCCTGATCCTATACTATAGGAGATTGAAGTGAATTCTTCCGCAAATTAGAGTGGAGGGTTGTAAGCAGTGCACCTGTGTGCTTTAACTACTCTAAAGCTTCATCACAAAGAGACGGCCTAAATTGCTCTCTGCCTCTGAGTTCTGTTCAGGGCGATGTTCATCTGAAGTAGACTCCACCAGGGCATGCACGCATTAGAGGGAGATTATCGGAGAGAGAAAATATCAGTTTTCAGAAGCTTGTGTATACTTCTAGCGGCTATGCATCACTCACCTGTTGCGGGCTGAGAGAGAGAGAGAGAGAGAGAGAGAGAGAGAGAGAGAGAGAGAGAGAGAGAGAGAGAGAGAGAGAGAGAGAGAGAGAGAGAGAGAGAGAGAGATCTTTGAATTCTGTGGCAGAGATTGAGAGAGCGAGAAAGAGCGAAAGCAGCTCACTCAGAGAAAGAAAGGAGCTTGAGAGAGAGAGAGAGAGAGAGAGAGAGAGAGAGAGAGAGAGAGAGAGAGAGAGAGAGAGAGAGAGAGAGATTCCAATACTATCTGCTTCTTTGACCCGTTTGCATAAGCGTTAGCTCATCATGAAGTGCACCAGAGAAGAGTATTCTGCAGAATCTGCACCATGTATTGTGGAAGAGATTGGAATCAGATTGGAGTCTCTTCGTGCTTTGCAAAAAAAGAAGTAGAACAGGCGCATTTGTCGTGCAAATTAAAAGAATCTCATGACATAACTAATTATGTCATTCGAGACTACAAAGTTGGCGTGCAATCTACCGCTCTTTTTTCGTTGTACATATTCACAGTAAACATTAGAGGATATTTTATTTATCATTTTTAAAATACTTCATTGGCTATTCAAATGTGAACGTATCCAATGAACTTGTCTAGTATGCGTGTATATATATATATATATCTATATATATATATATATATATATATATATATATATATATATATATATATATATATATATATATATATATATATATATATATATATATTATACACGTTCATTGCTTGCTTTTGTAACAATCAAATAACTTTTACAAACAGTTATTTTGGACTTCACAAATTTTAAGTGATCCTTAATATGCGCACCCATTGTAATCACTAAAGCGGTCACTTTGTATTTTCTAAAGGGTTGAACCTTCACTTTTGACTCTATTTGATACTATTTGGCACTAAGTTCCCCTTCTTTGTAACATCAACCAATATAAGGAGACCATTCCATGTGTGTACATTTGTGGGTTGGAGGCTAGTCTAAGTCCACCCACAAAGTTTTTTAAGTTCCCGAGATTACTAAAGCTATCTTGGTGTGCAACGGGCTGCTCTACGCCCTCCTCTCACATGACTCATCTCGATTTTTGTGCAAGCATAGGGCTGTTCTAAGGCCCCCTCCAAGGTGCCTCTCTCGCATTATCTAGTTTACTGCTACTCTAAGCCCTCCCTCCAAGGTGTCTACTTCATTTTTAGTGCAAGTATAGGGCTACTCTAAGTCTCTCCCCCACCCTACACAAACTCAATTTTGTGAACCAATTTTAATCGCAAGTGTGGTAACTTTGTTTCAACGGTGAAAATGTCAACAATTTCAAACACCACATCGGTAAATCAATTATATTTACACTCCTTTATGCCGATATTCATGCCAAAAGATGAAAGGCTAAATGACACAAATTACAACCTATGGAAAGATACAATTAGGGCCTATCTCTATACAAATCTATTGTACGAGGTTGTTGAAGGTACAAAACGAGAGCCTGATAAGAATAATGATCTAGGAGCTTGGAACCTATGGAATATAAAGGGCAAGCGAGCATTAGGCCAACTTCTCCTAGCATGTGACGAACTTACAAAGGGTCACATCATTGCATGTAAGACTTCAAAAAGAGCTTGGGACATTCTAGCCAATTTATATGAGGATAAAACACCTTCCAAGATCTATGTCTTAGAAGCCGAATTTCACAATCTTGCTATACTTCCACAAGACACAATCATAAAAGCTATAGCCCAATTTGAAGATTATCAATGCAAGTTAGCATTTTGTGGATGACAAGTTTCAAGTGAAGACATGGCTATAATATTACCTAACAAGCTTTCTAGGTCCTATGAAACATCCATGAACACTCTAGATAACAGAGGTCAAGTTCTAACTTGGGAAGAGGTCTGTCGACTTTTGCTCCTCCATGACTCACGAGCAAAGTCAGCTTCCTCCCAAGAAACAACCATGAAGGTTAAAGGACCCTTCCACAAGGGTGAACATGCTAATCATAATACTAGCAACACACCAAAGCAAGGCTCCAACACTTCATCAAAGAAATTTACTTGCAATTTTTGTGGAAAAACAGGGCACTTGGAAAAATTTTGTGATAAGAAGAAGCATACATCAAAGCCGTCTAGTTCCAAGAACCCCTCAGAAACATCTCAACATAGGTCTCACTGTTCTAGTCAAGATCTATTCATTTCCACAGAGGCCAACACTCTGGTAACTTCCAATTCTTCTCAAGAATGGATCTTTGACAGTGGAGCGACATCACACATGTGTAAGGATCGGGATTCCTTTCAAGAAATTGAAGACCATATTGGAGAAGTTTAACTAGGAAACAACAAGAGCGTACTCATTGAAGGGAAAGGCAAAGTACAAATCACCAATGCCCAAAGGGAGTGCATTATCAAATGTCTTATTTGTTCCTAACTTGTGTATGAACCTACTATTAGTCAAGGCCATCACTGATAAACAAGTGTTATTTGATAACACATCAATTAAGGTGATTGGCCCTCAAACCAAAGACATCATCGCACAAGGTGTAGAAGACAAAGGGCTCTACAAAATCTCCTGCTTTCTATCTAAGCAGTCACTTTCTAGTTTGTGGCATCAATGGTATGGCCACACTTCATATTTACCAAGGATTTTGTCCTCTCAAATAGTTAAAGGATTGCCCAAGATCGGGCAAGTCAATGATGTCTACCAAGCTTATACCCAAGGCAACCAACACAGGGCTCCCGTCCCCAAGGAAGCTTCCATAAGAGCTAGGAATCCTTTAACCCTCATCCACATGGACCTTTGTGGACCTATGAATACCCCTTCCCTTAATGGATCACTCTACTTCTTTCTTTTAGTAGATAACCACTCCCCATACATTTGGGTATATTTTTTGAAGTCAAAGGTAGAAACTTTCTATAAGTTTCGAGAATGGATCAACCAAGTTGAGAATGAAGCATCAAAGACAATCAAGACTATTTGATCTGATGGCGGTGGTGAATTTATCAATCACGACTTTGAAAACTTCTTAAAACAAAAGGGGATCAAACGACAAGTCACTCAACCACACACTCCATCCTGGAATGGAGTAGCTAAGAGAAAGATCCGAAGTGTGATGGAAATGGCAAGAACCATGCTTCACAACAAAGATTTTTCCTACAAGTTTTGGGCAGAAGCAATGCATACTGTCGTGCACATAATCAATCAAGGCTTCAATAGTGCATTTCACAACAAAACACCCTTTGAAGCTTACTATAAATGAAAGCCTAATGTCACTTACTTTCGAGTATTTGGAAGTGAAGCATTTGTCCATGTACCAAAAGAAGATCGCAACAAGTTACAGTATAAGTCTAAAAATCATATATTCATCGGCTATAATGAACAATGAAAAGCATATAGACTGTACGATCTTGAGAACCACTCCATCACAATTTCAAAAGATGTAATCTTTGATGAAGCTTCAAGATACTCAACAAAAGATCCAAATACAAGTCTCAGTCCACCCATCTACACTTCAGAGGGGGATATAACCTTTTCAAAGCACATGTCAGAGACCAGTACTTCACATCAACCCAGAGGATCACAAAGGATCATTGAAAAGCCACAGAAAGAACAGAGTCATTATGTAAACTATGTGTTGATGCATCAGATCTAGCAAATTCCAGGGCCTTTTAACTACAAAGAATCTCAAGGCCAACCTGAGTGGGAAGAAGCTATGCAAATGGAAATAGATGCAATCGAGAAGAACAAGACTTGGACCCTTGTTCCTAAGCCCACAAATCATCAAGTCATAGGAGTTAAGTGGCTCTATAAGGTTAAGTATAAATAAGAAAGTCCTAAGTTTGGTTCATGTCCGCCACTTGCTATAGGGAAGTTGGATCTCTGATGTCCCAGAATCATACGCATTGCTAGAGGTAGAAATAGGACTTCACTTCACTTCATTTCTATATGCAGAAGAATACTTTACTTCTTCACTTTGCTTTAATTCGGATCTCAAATAGTCAATTGGAAAAAAATCGTTAGTACATTCAAGATGAATTAAAAACACTCAAAGAAAAAAAAACAATACTTTACTTTGAACATTTTTCTATTTTGATTTTCTTTTGATTTTCTTTTTTTTTAAATATAATTTACTTTTTTTTTACACTTTCATATTTTTCTAACTTCTCTAAAATTCTTTTTATTTACATAATTTTCTTTTATTTATACTTCTATTTTTTATTAAATTACTTTACTTTTATTCTATTTACTTTATTATTATCTAAAAATTAACTCCTAGTATTTTTATTTTACATTTTTTAAATGTAATTTAATTACGTACTTTTATTCTAGTCATTTATTTTTTTGGATACTAATTCCTATATTATCTTTATTAACTTTTAATTATGTGATTTAATTATGTAATTTTTTTATATTATATTCTTATATTAGAAAAATTTTCTACATTCATTTATTTGTTCTTTTTATTTTGCTAAGTTTTTAATTATGATTAAGTATTTAATTGCTTAATAATAAAAAAATGTATATCAAAATAGAATAAATGAAAAAATTATCCCGATCCCACTTTGTATGTGCATGTGCATCGCATAGTAGCACTGACCAATTCCTCTCTCTCTCTCTCTCTCTCACACACACACACACACACACAACAATCGGCTTCATTTTTGAAGACAAGAAATATGTTGGTATGTGATAGGAAAAGTGTAGCATTAGCTTTATCAACTAGCAATTTGAGGGTAGAAAATGTGATCAAATGCAGCATGTCCAAGTTTGGCTTTTCTAATTAAAGTTTCCTCACATGAATTGGGTCCTTACTAACCTTTTATTGATTCACAATTAATACATTTGAGTAAACAAATCTTCAAAATGAATACAAAGATTATCTAATCTTGAATTATATATTTTCTTGGATTGATAGGATGGTCTTGTAATTTGTTTGGATTTTGTTTTTAAAGTCCACCTCTTACGTTTCTGTTGACCATCATTTTCAAAAAAAAACATTGAAGGATAACACTTGGTGAGTACATGAAAATGGAAATGGTTTCCACGAAATAATTCATGGACACGCCTATGATTTTAGGCTAACTAGTTCAAATATAAGGAAAAGATCAAATTTCCTTTCCGCAGGTATGGAAACTCGCTCAATCAATAAAGTAAACCCTTTTAATAAGAAAGAAAAACTCTGTAAAATTTTCTAGATTGGAATTGAAAGTTGTTTCTTCTCCAAGTTATGTTTCACTTCTATTTATGTTTCAAGATTTAAAGGAAAGATACTTTTTAATAATTGAGTAGTTTTTTTTTTGAGAGTACAATGAATTGGAAAGAGACCCACACCCGAGCTCCTAAGGTAGAGCCACCCATCTTGAGGAACTCATGGACTAGTTTTGTAAAATAGTTTTTATTTATGTTTTGACAACTCTATTGGTTTGAGCTAATAGACATGCCAAGGTGTGATCGGGACAACAACCGAACATAGTTGTTGTATTTATCACCCTTCTCAATAAGTTTTATCTCACTAACTTTATTGTTTGGGTTGGTTGGCAATGTGTGTTAAGGTGGTACTCTTCACCTTGACAAGTCAAAGAGCTCACATTGATTCTTCGGCACTTAATAATGGGCATACAAGCCGTGAAATTCAACACTTGTTCACTTGAATTTTATGTACCATGTGATTGATCAACAGGAGTATGCGAATAGAAAAATAGGTTTTGATCGATTGTCTTTAATATGACCCACTTCTGGTTATCTTTCAATATTTGAATAGGTATGCTTGTGCGGGTTATTTAATCAAATGTTTGATAGTATGGTGTTGGCCAATTATATTATTTCGATATTAATTCCCTGCCTAGGGATCGATAAATGTGTACAATTGTTGAAGCCTAAGTTCTTTTGAAGGGCAATTTGTAGATGCAGAGAACGGAATGAAAACAATTGGTAGCAAAGTATGGTTTCTCCCTCCCTCATGATCAACAAAATTGGTCTCCAAGCTAGGGATAATGGAAGCAATGATTCTCTCCCACTTTTAGTGATCAAGCCTCCACTTGTCTCTGCCAAAGGAAGGCATTTTGAAAAAGTAGGAAGAACTAAAAATACTTGTTTCATTGGCTAGCTTTTTGGCACATTCGAGCCATTGGATTCTTTTCAATAGTGGCTTTGCAAGGATTGTTCCCTTGCAGATTCATCCGTAAGTATCAATTCTTACTAGCAAAACATATCCTTCTCGTGTTTTGAAAACCAAGATATGGTGTTTCACACCCTCTAAGTTAGAACTTGGCAAATCTTTCACACTACCTTGTGCTTATTTAAGTGGGTCTTGGATTTCATCCCCAACAAATCAAAGCCTTCGAGATATTTTCGTTAGGTTGAGTTCCATAATCTTTCCTTCTTCCTTTAGGACTTTATTAGGGAAATAACAGCCTTGATTGAGTAGTCATTGGGATCCAAGGAAGATGTTGGAGGGAGGATTTATGAGGGTGCATACTACTCCTTTAATGCTAGGTGGCACCCAATTATCTGTATCAAAGTTGACCTTAATAAGTAGGTTCGTCATAGAAGAATTTTTAAAGGCTCTTGGGATGTGAGTTCTTTTTGTAGCCAAGCTGATTTGGATGAAAAAAGAAAGAGAAGGTTGGAAAAAAGTTAACCTATTGGATATCCAAGAAGGATGAACCAAATCGAAGACTCACATAATGATAAAGCCTAGGGATTCTATGCCATGGATAAGGAGGATAATCAAGAGGAATATCCCATGAGCAAAAAAGACAATCTGGATAAAGCCAAGGGAGACCATGCCACAGCTCAACAAGATATCCAAGTGGGAATATACCACTAGCAAAGAAGACAATTCAGATACTGAGAGCTCGATCATTGGGTCCACACTTCTAGATCCATATGCTAAGAAAGCAAGTACTCTAAAAGGAAAAATCCCTCTAGAGTTCCCATTGAAGAGCCTTATGAATGCGGAAGTCCCCGCCTAGTACACTCTGACATCTAAGAAAAAAATAAGAAGGGAGGAACAAGAAAATCAAGGTTAAAATCCCAAACCAAAATGTACAACATGATCTTTGTTTCATTCAAGATTCGGGGTCTTCATAACCTCTCTAGAGCATCCATTATTGGCTAATGGCTTCAAGAAAAGAATATTAACCAAGTTTTATTTATCTTCAAGATGTCAAATTTGACAAGGATGACCTTCTAAAGAGATTCCAAAGTATTTCTAGTCTTCATTCTTGGCTAGCCACTGATCATCCTCGTGATAGTGGTGATATCATCATTGGCTTCAAGAGACTATGGTCCTTGTTGTTTGTGGGGTTCTTGGTGGACCCTCACCATAGATGGATATTAACCTCCTTTGGTGGTTCTAATACTTTTTCCATATCTTCAGTTTATGCTCCAAATCATGACTTTAAAAGAATAGATATCATGCTTTGCGGAAACTTTAACATGGTGGAAGATCTGTTGGATAGGTGTGACTAGAAGGGCTATTCATGGGTTGGAAAAGGATCATTGGGACATGTTGAAGCTCCATAATGACTCGATTGAGGTTAAGGACAACAAGCATTTTTGTTGGTTGAACCTCTAGTCTAGTAATGATATGTGCAAAGCCAACTTAACAAAGACTACATTTATCAGGGCATCAATGACAAATTGAAGCTCCCTTGCCTCTAAAGTTAAAAAAATTGACTCACGTATGCAAAAAGGCTTACTTAAGATCACAAACATCCTTATATATGAAGAGGAAATCAAGAGGAAGAAGTTGTAGATGTACTTTAAAGACTTGTAGGCAGGTAACAAACCAACTAAGGCATTGTGCAGAATCCTAAAGAAAAAAACAAAGTAAAGAATATCTCTTGTGAATGATTGATAGCAATTGTGTTGAATGCAATTTTGATGTTGAAAATTGTGGGTTGATCATTAATCACTTCAACTAGCTACTTGGGGTTTCTACTATGCTATCTCTTAGAAGGCATGAATGCATCGTCACCACCTCAAGGGTTAGAACTAGAAAAAGCTTGCAAGAAGTTGTGCATTTTTTTGATCCGCCCATTACTAAATAGAAGATTTTTGAAATGATTGAGTTCCTCCCAAAAGCTAAAAGCACGGATCTTGATGGCCTCACTAATGAATTCTTCAAGACTTTTGAAGAGGTGTGGTGGGCTTGCGTGCTCAATTTTGTGCGAAGTGATCAGCTTTGGTGCCCTTCCAAAGTTTTTAAATGAAGGAGTAATCAATCTTATCCACAAGAAAGACAAAAATAACAAAATTGATGATTGTTAGTCTATCATCATACTCTAGATTGGCTACAAGGTCTTTGTCAAGGTGCTCAAATTGCATTGCAAGCCATCTCCAATCTTGGATTTGCAGCAATAAAAGAGGCTTCATCAAAGGTAGATCCATTCTTAAAGCCAGCATTGATGTTTGGGAGGGAATCAATTTCATAAAGAAGTTAGCCCAAGATATTCTCTTCCTCAAGATATACTTTGACAAAGTGTATGAAGGATTAGAGTGGGAAATTATTGTGTAATCCCTCAAGGACCTTAGCTGTAACCCAAAGTTCATCAAAATGATTCCCATGCTCATGGGGAATGCCTCATCTAGGATTAACATTAACAAAGACCTATCCCTGGATTCCTTCCTTAAGCACTCCATGATACAAGATTGCTCCCTTGTGTAGAGAGTACACACATAGAAGCAAAATGAAAAGAATAGTGTACTCACAAAAGGAAGAGTGTGAGAGGCTCAAAGTGAGTAGACCAAGAAATTGGTAAACTCACATGGATTCGAAATGAGCTTACCAAGAGCATGGAGTAGACTCCTCAAGCTTCTAACCAAGTACAAATGGGAGGGGAGGCCCTCCTTATATAGATTTGGGAGGGGCTCTCCAAAGTACATCTCATGTGGGATATTTCCCCTCAAAGGAGACTGAATACAATGGTAGAAGCAAATGGCAAGGTACCCAAATACAAAAGAGATACAATATAAAATGGAAATAAATTGGAAATGGAGTGACTCCTAGATACAAAATGGAGATGCACTCATGCGGATACAAATGTAGATGATGTAGGAGCATCATTTCATCAACACCCCCTTTGCAACTCCATTTTGGAGTAGTTGAATGTTGTAGAGGTCCATCAAGCACTAGAGCGAAACTGAAGGTTCCAAGCATGAATGTTTGCTTAACTCTTCCTCTATAGTAGTGAATTGTTTGGTAACTATGCCTTCACTTCCTAGCTAATTGCTCCCTTATCTTTGGTTCTCTTCTTCTTCAACCACCTACAATGTGGTTGGAATTTCTATTCCCAAGCAATTGGTTGGTTTTTTCTCAAGAGGAGTGATATGAGGGGTATTTTCATTTGATGCTTTTGGTACAAGACTAAAAAAAACTACCTTGCAAAAGTAAATTGTGTTCTTCTAATATTTTTATCGTCCTTTTCTTTCATGTAATTAGATGTGTGAAAGTAGCAGATAGTGTTTGTGCTTGTGCATGCCTCATGACATCTTCTTGTGCTCGACTAATGCACTCCATGGTCTCTTCGATAATCATTATTGGTCTTGTACATCTAGTTCTCATTGTCTCAATGCATATGGCTTGCCCCATTAGGGTGGAGCTTGTGTTTCTCATCATGCCTGCTTATTTTACACATGTTACATCATCTCTTAAACTCATTGATGAGGTTTTGGGTGTTTCCAAAGTAGTAGGTTTGGAAGATGGGGGTTCTAAAATGAAGTCCCTAGGTGACTTCTTCTACAAAATGGTAGGAAGCTTTTCTATGAGTATATTCAAATACTTCTTCTTCCAAAGGGGTATTTTCTTTGTCATTAGAGCAATATGACTCACCCTAACTTCATGATTGAAATAACTTTTTGAACCTTGACGTACATCCTACTTCACCTCACATTCTCGTACATTGCTCTTATTATGTCATGGAATCTATTGAATAATGTTTTCCTTGCTAGGCTGGAAGTGCTCAACACTCGTTAGTAGTGAGGAATGGTGTGAATTTGTGCCCCCTAGATACAGCTATGAGGATTATTCGAGTGAGACCAGGGGCTCTAGATACTATCTTCTTATTATTCCATCTTGCATTGAGTGAATCAATCTAATAAAAAATTGAGGCTCTAATATCAACAATTATGTCTAATCTAGCTGCATACATAAGTGCATGCCGAATTTGCTTATGAATAATGGTGTATCTATCATGGTTGGGAAAATAAAAGTGTTGGTGTAATAATCTCTAACCGAGTTCAAGTACTTTACTATTAAGGTTAGTGAAAGTCTTGACATTCTTAGACGTTTCTTTTGGTGGCACACAAACTTCACTGATGTTCTTTCATTTCTTCTAGATGTAGAGTGCCTCACAAACTAATTTGACATAGAGCCATACTACGACTGTCTCTCTTTGAACATTTTTAACCATGGATCCTAAAATCTTCTTCCTTCCTTTCTTATTTTTGTATGAGGTGATCATTTCTACCACTCTTCTAAAGTCATGATTTATTATAGATAGTAGAAGGTAATTTCCGACCCAAGCAGGTTCCAAGTGTCAATTAGGTCCAATGTTCTTTGCTTTTCCCTGAATTCTAGTAACATGAAATGTAGCTTGCATTGGTGTCCTTGAATCTGGTCTTGGAATACAAAGAAATTTCTTCCTTCCCTCATAGGTTGCTTTGTTTCCTTTAAACAATGACCCTATGGATAGGCAATTGATTCTATAGGTAGATCTTCAAGAGTGACAGGTGCAAGAATATAGAGGAGTTTTGGTTGTATCTCTAAGCATTCAATCTATTGCTCCACAACCAAACACACCCCCAACTTGAGATTGGTGGCTTCTTGCATTTTTTGCATCCCTCCTCCTACACCACTACTTGAAGACATCTCTATATAACTTCTCAAGAGTAGTTCCATTGCAATCATTTATAGAAGCAAATGATTGAAAGATAAAACAATGAACAATGATTATGTGATTGTGATATGTTGAGTGCATGAATCCCCTAATAAATGTTTGTGCTTCTTTAGACATTTAAGAGAAAACAAGGGTGTTTTGTGTTCAATGTCGTGAAAATGATGTGACAAGACCCATTGGACCTAGTGCACATGCATAGATCATGCAAAACCAACATAAAAACAAATAAGAGCACTAAAAATAAGTCACTAAAACCCAAGAAAATCCACATTATCTACTAGACACATACATGACATATGTACATGGCTTACGCAATATATTATTATTATTCTTGTTATTTGATTTTGTTCATATATGTATTTTTTGGTTTTTCTCTCCCCCCCTCCTTCTTGAGGTTTGTGTATGCTTGTATGGGTTAGGAAACATGCACCTTATGCATGGCCATGAAATTTGGCCCTTTACATGCATATTTTAGTTGCATTCTTACTCACGGTGCAAGAAGAATAGGTTGTCTCTATCATAGGGAGAAACAATGCATTCTATATTGTTCTATAGAAGAACCAAACAATAGTTTCTCATAGAGAGAGCACACAAGAGTATCTTATGAAAACATTTGGCTAGTTCTCACACGATGCAAAAATTGTTGTCCTAATGATGGAACAGCTTAAAGGGAAAGGGAAAGCCTTTCGTTGGGGATACAAAGAGAAGCAAAGTATGGAGATATTGAAAGTAATCATTGCAACAACTCCACTTTTACATGTAGTAGATCCCAATAAATCCTTTGTGGTTGCGACTAATGTGAGTGATTTTGCCATAGGAGCGGTTTTATTCTAGGATGGTGGACCAGTAGCTTTTGACAGTAAAAAATTAGAACCAGCTCAGAAGAATTACTCCATCTATGAGAAGGAGTTGTATGCAAATGTCCATGCTTTGAAGAAGTGGCGTCATTATTTATATGGTGCCAAAGTCACAATAGTGTTTGATCAAGAGAGCATTAAATGGCTCTCTAATAAAATAGACCTTAAAGGTCATGAGGCCCGATGGGCATAGATCCTTCAAGAGTTTGATTATGCGCTTAGGTATAGGAAGGGAAAGTTTAATGTAGTGGCTGATTCACTTAGCCTTATGCCTATGCTCAATGGAATGAGTTTTACTCAGATCACTAGTGAGCTACTTGAGTCCATTAGAGGGAAAGTAGGCTTGATCCTGCATATTCTGAGATTTGGGAAGCCATTGAGAATGGGCATCATGATACATGGGTTTCTAGTGAGGATGGAGTATTGATGGGTACTCAAGAAGGACTCAAATGGAAGAATTACAATGTCCATGATGGATATCTGTTATATAAAGGTAAGGTGTGTGTCCCTAGAGATTTTGAGATGAGACAACACATTCTATATGAGTGTCATGACACACCTAGTGCTGAACACCCAAGAGTTAACAAGACTTATGATCTTGTTAAGAGATAGTTTTACTTGCTTGGAATTCATAAGGACATCCTAGAGTATGCGCTTAAGTGCACTAAATGCAAGGTCAATAAAGCTGAAAGGTTGAGGATTCGAGGACTACTTTACCCATTGGATATTCCCAATGGGAAGTGGGAGAGTATCTCCATGGACTTTATAGTTGGATTACCTAAGACACAAAGAGGGTACGTCGCTGTCTGGGTAATTGTGGATAGGTTAACCAAAATGGCTTGGTTTATTCTAACACATGTTACAGTGAAGACACCTGAGTTGGCTAGACTTTCTATGGAGAACCTATACCAGTTATATGGTCTTCCTTTAGACATAGTTTTTGATCAGGATAGGAAGTTTACTAGCCACTTTTGGAGAGTGATCTTCAAAAGGTTGGATATGAAACTTAGCATGAGTACAACCGAGCATCCACAGTCGAATGGGAAAATAGAGAAGCTTAACCAAATCCTAGAGGATCCTCAAAGGAAAGACATCAAATTTAAGGTAGGAGAGCAAGTCCATCGTAGAGTTCCATCTAAATCTGAAACAATGAAGATGGGACCTTGTACAAAACTATCTCATAGGTATTGTGGACCTTTCCAAATACTTAAGAGAATAGGAAAGATGGCTTATCAGCTCCAACTTCCAAAGAATAGCCTCATCCATCCAGTTTTTCATGTTAGCCCACTTAATAAAAGATTGGGTGAATCTGACAGCCTCATTCCAGACAGTGAGGTAGTAGAGCCTATTTCTGTTCAGTCTATTCCACATGAGCCTAAGAGCATACTACGCACTCGAGAGAAACGGATGAGAAGTCACTTATATAAAGAGTGTCTAGTAAAGTGGAAAGATATTTCAGAAGATAGTGCCACATAGGAGCTGGTTAGTACCCTTCCGAGACGGTTTCCCAGTTTTAGAATACCTTCCCAAGGGTCTTCTTAAGGGGAAGGATACAACAAAACAACACGGAGATGTGACCATGTACATCAGATACATGGGGATATAGTGCGAGTATTATTTCTATTACTTCTTTCTTTCTACTGGCCTTTCAATACCATTTTTGAGGACGAAAATGGAATTAAGGGGAAGGAAATGTAACATGGATTACCACTCATTAGTCTTGAGTAAGAGATGTGAACCATCTCTTATGTTTATTGAGTAGGATAATAACATGAGTGCCAAGTGGCACCCATGTGAGAGGCCATGAGTATTGCCCATTATGGATAATTAGAGAAAGACAAGATATAGAAGATAGCACATGGATCGATGGCGAGCACAATTATCGATCTCTGTGTATGCAATCCGAAATGATAGCCAGTCATCTTCTTCAATAGCCTCAAATTTTGTGCACACGTTCTAAAAAAGTAGGAGGTTCATAGGAGACAAGAATCTTGAAAAGCCTACTCCATGCTCCTGGAAAGGTCATTTCTCACCCATGTGAGTTTACCCATTTGTTGGTCTACTCACTTTGAGTCTCTCAAACTTTTTCACTTTGTGGGTACACTCTTCTTTTTTTTTATTTCATGCAAGTACTCTCTACATGGTATCAAAGGGATAGATGGAGGTCTCAATGGTCATTTTGGTGGTGATTATGGAGATTTTTGTGGTTTTGGTGTTTGAGTGTTGGTGGTTTTTGCTTTCTTCTCATTGAGAGAAGCTTTTGGCATCAATCTTCACACTCTTTTGGGCCTCATTTTGTTCATTTTCCCACACTTCCACCGTTTCTCTCATCCATTATCCCACCCTCTTTTCTCCCTTTTTCCTCCCTTGCACCCTCTTTGTGGTCATTTTATTAGCTTTGCCCTTGCATGTACTCTTTGTTGTAGTGTTTCTAAACACTTTGATGGCATTTGGTATCATTTTGGCGATCATTTGCTAAACTCGATCACGGATATCAAGTCATTGAAGTGTTTAAAAACACTTTTTGATCATTTGTGGCTGGTCATTTACTCGTGGACTAATTCACTTTGGAGTGCTTCCTCATTTTAAAAATGTTCATAAACACTTCCTCCTTCATGAGCTCCCTACTCTTGTTGGAGCTTGCAGACCAATAAACCTACCTTGTGTCATCCTCTGTGTCCAAAGAAGAGCACAAGCACAATATTCAAGTGCATTTACAACTACTACTCTCTAAAGAAGAGAGAGAAACAATCATGTGCTGCTCCTTATCTCTATAATAGAGAGAGCAAATAGGACACAATGGTTACAATAGGACAACTAAACAAAATGGAGTCAGTCCTAACGTCCTGCATGATCCCCCCTTCAAAGCCATCGTAATGAAGTGATACAAAACTCAAGGGAGGGTTTAACCTGCACAATTGTGCTTTGTTATGTGGAAGGACCATGAAAATTCTCATTATACAAGTAGTTTAGCCACAAAGGCAGAGGTTGCCATGACTTAAGAAAGAAGAGAAATGAAGGTGAACCTCGGCGGAGGTCTCTAGTGTACCAGATTGGGACATTTTTGGGGAGAGCTCACAGGATTGATACTGGCCACAATAGCATGCTCGAGCATTTCGGTTCTCAAATAGAGAGAGAGAGAGAGAGAGAGAGAGAGAGAGAGAGAGAGAGAGAGAGAGAGAGCTTTGTTCTACTATGCTAGCACGTGCATCACCTCTAGCCATAGAAAAAAGAGAGGCTATGACCATAAAAGAGAGAAAACTCTAATGAGGAAAACTCTTTAAAATACAAGAAACATAGGTGCTGGTTGACGGAATGACTGATCAGAGCGCTCTTTTTGACTTGGTGGTATACTTTTTCAAATTAGGCATTCCATAACATGGGGATATGCGACAAAGACTTAAGAATCGAGTATGAAATTGAGGAAGCCCATTATTCGATATGTTTTATAAACCAGGATCTTGATATAGAATTTCTAGTGACGGGATAGGCTTAAGGATGATTGAGGCATGTACCATGAGCCATAGCTAGCTTTGCCATAGGCTTGGATTGAGTTTTGTGTGTATATATGTTTTGGCTATTTGCCATAATGGGTTGGTAGGTGGGTGGAGTCATCTTGACGGGGTGGTCAAGACCATGAGTTGCACCTAATTTATATGACTCATGGTCTCGTCTATGTTGAAACTGGATGTGAATAATGGCCTCGTTTATGTTGAAATTGGATGTGACTCATGGCCTCGTCTATGTACCATGTATGTGCAATATGTTGGGTTGATAGATAGGCAGAACAAATTTGTTCGTGTAGATGAGGCCATGAGTCACATCCAATTTCAACATAGTCCAAGTTGTAACACCAAAATAAATATAAAAAAAGAAAAAAAACCCACTCTTGAGTGGGAGAAAAGGAGAGGATAGGATGATGGTCACCCGGACAGGGTGTGTCATACATGTGCATGTTTTTTGTGGCATGAGGACCCTTGATAGATCAATCAAATCTAAGCCAACAATCATCAAGAGCATGGTTATTATGTGTATATATAAGACTAGACCTTGACGAGTTTTTGTGGTGCTTACTTTCTCATGAGTTTGTAGGCTATATCTAAAAGATGGTTACTATGTGTGCATGTTGTTCTAGAGTCTCATTTATGTCTTGGTCTGTATTCATGAGGTATAGACACTAATGATGTGGATAATGACATTTGATCTTCATGTGTCTACAGATCGCTCGTCCAGGATATGTTCATGCTCTGGTGGAGGGGAGTATGTTACCATGAAAATCACATTGATTTTAGTGCATGAATGTGATGTTTAATGATTAATATAGTAGATGTTGATGTGGTTATGAGCCCTATGCTAAAGAAAATCATGTGGGTTGCTGCAAAAATGTGTCCATTTAACCCATTGTGTCAATATGGAATGTGTTATCTCATCAGTATTTGTGGGTATATGAGGGCATGGGAGTATGCTTGTCCATGTGTGAGAATATGTGTGTGTTTCTATGGCCCCAGGGCATATGCAAGTGTGCAAACAAATTGAGATGTACAATGGATAAGACTAACGCCTGCAACTGCGAAAGGGAATAAGTAATAAAGACTGGAGAAACGATGTAAATATGTGTGTACATATATGTTCATCCATGTAGACTGGTAGGAAAAGAGAAAATGGGATAAAATCTAGACACGAGAGAAATGATAAGAAGAAAAAAAAAATATGAATGGGTACTTAAAAATTTTGATGTGTTTTGTCTTTAGATGGAAGTTTCCTTTTGGCAAGAATCAAAACGAAAAGGGGCCATAACTGAAATTGGTAACTTCTTGCTTTTTGGGAGGTTATTTTGGCAGTAGACCTTTGTCTTGGCTTGTAGACCTTTGTCTTGGCTTTTTTGTTTTGTTCCTTTTTTTCAAAGGAAGTTCGGTCTTAATCTAATCTCCCAGACTTTAATTAAAATAAAGAAGAAAAATTACAAGTGAATGGAACTAGTGCCCATGGGACCCCCCAAATCCCACAATGCAGGGGAGGAGTATGGCAAGCTAGAGGGCATTACAAATGAGGTGGACAAATCTATCATCTCCCTCATGTGGGACCCATTTGGGTTTCAACTTGTTGTTTTTGAGGAGATAAATACAGTGATGTCTAAACACTGGAAATCTCTTATCTCCGGAGATTGTTTTACCTAGAAGAAACAAGGATTTCTCAATCGACTATTCCTTTGGAGTTTGGCCAAAATTGACAGCCATAGCTCCCTCCAAATCTTCCAAAGAGTCTCACCCCTGATGGCATTCCACAGCCTCAATGAGCAGCCGACCGCCTCACCCAACAATGCCTGTTGCCAATTGAATTGGTTCGTGAGTCTCAAAATCCGCGTCACGTGATGCCAGATAACACGGAACTTGAGGCAATCGAAGAACAGGTGAACTAAATCTTCGATGCATCGATGGCAACGCTTGCACCATGGCAGCACACCACAGATTTTGTTAGCCATACCACATTGTCTTGGCCTTTTTGTTTCTGAAAGCCTCTCTAGAAGACATTGAAACCACATTTGAAGGCAGGTGTAAAAATGGCATCCAGATAGTTTTTCGCATGTTCGTGTACTTAGCCACAATAGAGGGGAGAGAACGTGGACTATCCTAGGGTGGCGAAATTACTCAATACAGTCGTTCATGCTGTGAACGGAGTGGGAACAAACACTCGTTGGCCGTAGCTGAGGCTTGTTTTCCAAGAAGCAAGAATGGTGTGCAGGAATGGCGATACACCACAGCAAATCGATTGTTGCATGAAGCCGCTGATCATGCGCCTATTCATAAGGTGAACGCTCAGAAAACTTCATACGTTTGGTTATTGATAATGCTGGCGGGAGCTACATACAATCCTGGTGACTTCAAGGGGAAGAGGAGGAAACTGTAATGCAACCAGGAAGAAGCTGCAGTAGGGACGTGAAGATTGTGCATGGGGAAATGGCGAAGGAGGAGTCGACAGCTTCATCTTTTGTTGAGCGTTGCATGAAAGGGGGGAAAGGAGTACACTATCAGGAGCGCTGAAAGAGTTTGCTCTCTGTCGCATGAAAGGACCTCTCGGATGTGTTTTCTCTGTGGGTTTTGGGAAGACAGAATGTTCTTCTTATTTCAGATTTGAAAGAGGCTTTCTGTTGCTGCTACTGGACAACTTTGAAGGTTAGATGCTGGAGATTGATGGAGCTGATGAGACACATATGGGAGCAGATTTTCTTCACTAACATCTTCACTCTGCACATAAGTTCTACAAGGATAGAGTGAGTTTTCCTTTTTAACCAGCGCTAAGCTATTCAATAGTACAATTTCCTTTGATTGTGATCAAATATATCAAGAGAAAGACCTATCAGGAAAAGGAAATTTTTTTCATCACAACAGATTCTCGAAGGTTGCATGTTTGTCGCCCTCATCTAAAATTTGTACATGATCATTATAGGAGCAAAAGGGCTTGTATTGAAATTCTATTTGAGAGTGCTTGGAGTGGAGTAAAACATTCCCATATAGTGTTCATGTAGCTGGGAACGTAGTGGAGTTTCAACTATGTGCATGACTTCACTCGATAGAGGATGTTACTTCCATGTTGCAGATTTGGTGAGATAGGAGGTGGAGTACTTAACTTTGTGTAAACTTTTCCTCTATGTAGTAGATCTTCACATAAAATTTAGGGGGACAGAAATAATTTTACTGAGTTGCGACTTCAAGGGGGTGAAACTAGATACATGGTAAATTATCAATGGGGCTATGCAGTGATTGTGGAGGAAAATCTTGTGAGGGAGGTTGGGATGAATTTGTTCCCATTTGATACTCCAATTCCGTCAGGTACTAGGAGAGACATTAAAAGCCCATGGTCATTCCAAGGAGTCTAAAAAATTTTTCATCCATAATTGCCTTACACCCAGCCTTGATGATAAATTTTAGTAATGGGTTCTCGGATTGTTTAACCAATTTGATGCCATAGTAGGTAAAGATTGTTTATCCATGTATAAATGGTATGCAAAAAGATCTATTGAGCATGAGGGTGAACATTGATAAAATATTTGAAATTTTGGTGTAAGTGGCTATCCAATGTAGATTGTAATAGAAATCAAGGCTTGCAAATGATTGGAAAGGGGACTCTTCATGTGGTAGAGTATTGGGAGTTCAAAGGAGAAAAAGTGAGAGAAGCATGGATGAAAAGGGGTGGCAATTCATCATAATGAAAAGGAGCACACAAGCTAGAAAGGGGTGGGGGTTCGAGTAGGCTTGGAAGTAGGATAGAGAGCATGCTTGAAAGAGCATAATTGAAGGAGTGTAGCCCTAAGGTATGTCTTATATGGGAGCTAAAGGTGCATCAAGAGATAGGTAGCTTGTGCGGAGGTAAATGACTACATGAGGGAGGAGATATTGGTGGGGAACCAAGGATGTGCTGGGAAATGTTCTTGGTGACGTTATGAATTGTGAGAGAAAGAGTGTTCTAGAGTTGTTCAAAGGAAGGGGTTCCATTGGTCTTGTCAAAGTTTTAGTGTAGCAGTAGGATTCAAATAAAAGAAAATAGTTCTAAGGTATAAATTCACTTTGGATTAGTAAACTCGAAAAAGATATGCTCATTTTTATTTGAAGTGTATTGACTTATTCTACCCATTGTGATGAGTAGCTTGAAGGCTCTTTTCTTGCTATATTTGTGTGCGGAATCCTTAACAAAGCTTACTTATGTTGTTTCTATGCACATATACTTTTAAACCTCTTTCTTTTATCACTTGTCCTAACAATATGCTCCATAGGTTATGGTAATTAAAAACTTGCATCTCTTATGAAGCAGATGTGTATATAATTTAAGATTATTCCCTCAAGGAATGAAATCAAAGAAGCATTCCATTCACAAAGAGTGCTCTCAATTATATTCCTTCTTTTGCATTAATGGTGTGTTCAAGACAATATCAAAATTATCCAGAATTCTGAACCAAAAGGTTATTGAGTAGTTTTTAGAATACAACAAAATTGTGTGGGTAGCATGTCTAGAACAATCACCTCTCAAGACATGCATGCGGGTTCGATATTGAGCGGAGACAGCCTCAAGCATATATTTTTTTGAAAAAGCAAATCGTCGTGTCTTTTTGGTTATTTTCATTTAGCAAAAAGATTGACAATAAGCTTGTGTTATTGCATTTTCGAATTTTCTTTTCAAGAAGCACATAAGCTATATAAGGAGGCAATTGGCTCATCGTGAATCATCACTCAAGGATTTCAAGACTCTACACTTGGTGATCAAGGAGGTGCTCTACAAGGAGGATTTTGGAGGAAGTGTGCTTTATATTTGGAGTTATTAGAGGAGTTAGTGTCAGTCAACCATCAGCATCACTTGTAGATTTACTATGAGTAACAATTCTATTTTAGTCCTCACTTGTTAGTTCACTAGTTTCTAATTTAGAGATAATCAAAATTAGGGTTTGTTAAAAAATAGTCATAAACTATTCATATTCTCTATATTGACACACACATGCACACACTCTTCTTACCTCTTAGGCACTCTACATAGAATTTCTTGTATCTAGTTCCCTATTTCTGCCTAGATTTAGATATTTTCCATTTATATCATATTCACACATTGTAATTTGACATTGGAATATCAGTTAGCATAGGTGAGCATTCTAGCTTACTGTACACTTGAGAAAAAATTTTCTAGTCTTTCTCTCTATCTCTCACTCATCTTCTTTTTGAGATCTAAGGTGTGTATGCGAAGGTTCATGTGTTGGAAGATCATGTAAACGTGTGATTAATTGTTATTGAGGTCCAACTTCCAACATTTGGTATCAGAGCATAGTTGACATACATCCATAACAAGATGAGTGATTATAGACTTGAGAATGAACACACTTGAAGGAATGTCTAATTATCCAATGTGGACTTTTATGATGATGAATCCGTTAGTATCTAAGGACTTGTAGAATATTATCAATGGAACTTATCCAAGGCCAAGAAAAGTTAGAGAAGATATTGCTTCACCTTCTAGAAGACCTGTTGTTCCTATTTCTATTCAATAGGAGGTTAGTGAAGAAGAAGAAACTACTACATCATTAGGAGTCCATACTACTATCAGATCACTTCCTATAGAAGATCAATCTAGATGGGACTCAATAGATGCACAAGCACTTTCATATATTGTTTTGGTAGTCAAGAGGCATATTATATCCCAAATCAAGTCGTGCAAAACCTCTTGTCAGGTTTGGTTGGGATTAAAGAATCTCTATGAAAGTAGAAACCCTACTAGCAAAGCTCATCTGAGGCAAATAACCAACATAATGATGAAAGTAGGTGATTCACTTTAGTCATATATTTTGAAGCTAAGAGTTTGTGATTTACTTCAGTCACATATTGGTGAGTCAGTTGAGTTGCACATTTTGAAGTTCAAAGTTTAGCCACACATTTTGAAGTTCAAATTTCAATTGCACATTTCAAAGTTCAAAGAACTATGTATTTCATTCTCAGTTCAGTTTAGATTTATGCATAGTCAGCTCAAGATTCATTGGAAATCAGCTAAGAGATATATTTTCAAAGATCCAAATTTTTGCAAGTTATTAAATCTTGTACCATTATGACATTGAAAGGGGGGGGATTATTTGAGACAATATCAAAATTGCCAAAAATATTGAACCAGAAGCATACTAAGTAGTTTTTAGAATAGAATCTACAAAAAAATCACATGTGAAACGTGGCTAGAACAATTGTCTCTCAAAACATGCATGCGAATTCGATACCCGATAGAGGCCGTAGTGCAACGTGAAGTTTCTTTTTGAAAAATCAAATCATTGTTTTTTTTTACTGCTTTTTATTTAGCAAAAAGATTGATGATAATCTTACCTTATTGCTTTTTTTAATTTGCTTTTCAAGAAGCATATAAGCTATATAAGAAGGCCATTGGCTCATAGTGAATCATCACTCAAGGAGTTCAAGACTCTACACTTGGCAAATAAGGAGGTGCTCTATATGGATGAGTTTGGAGGAGGTGTGCTCTACATCTAGAGTCATTGGAGGAGTTAGTGCGAGCCAACCATCAGCATCACTTGCTAGGTTAGTCTCAGTAACAAGTTTTGAATTAATTAGATTAAATGATGTGGATTCATTTGAATTAAGTGGATTAAATGATGTGGATTCATTTGAACTATGGGAATTAAATGATGTGGATTCATTTGAATTAAGTGGAATAAATGAAGTGGATTCATTTGAAATATGTGGATTAAATGATGTGGATTCATTGGAACTATGGGAATTAAATGATATGGATTCATTTGAATTAAGTGGAATAAATGAAGTGGATTCATTTAAAATATGTGGATTAAATGATGTGGATTCATTTGAATTATGTGGATTAAATGATATGGATTCATTTTAATTATATGCATTAAATGAAGTGGATTCATTTGAACTATGTGAATTAAATGAAGTGGATTCATTTTGAATTATGTGGATTAAATGATGTGGATTCATTTGAATTATGTGAATTAAATGTTATGGATTCATTTGAATTATGTGCATTAAATGAAGTGGTATCATTTGAATTATGTGGATTAAATGATGTGAATTCATTTGAATTATATGGATTAAATGAAGTGGTATCATTTGAATTATGTAGATTAAATGATATTGACTCATTTGAATTATGTGGATTAAATAATGTGGTATCATTTGAATGATTTTATTTCTATGAATTAGATGATATGGATTCATTTGAGGTAAAATTAGTGTTTTGTTTTGCACATTTAGAAGTAAAACATGGCAAGAATGTCAAATGCAACTAATGACCTTGATCATGCTAAATCTCAAAGGATTTTGTCTGAATGAAATGCTAAATTTGCGCAACTAGACTAGCATTTTTATTCCATCAAGATTTAGAGTGAGAGGAATAAGAAGGAGAACCATTATCAATGAAAGAAGTAAAAAAGCTATATCCAAATCATTTTATTTGTGATGTTCTCTTTCGAGTTACATGAAGGGCAAAAGAAATAACACCATTAAAGCTCTATGACTTACAACATAAAGGATTAGTAAAAAGTCTAATTCGACGCTTTGTTCAAGTAAAAATATCATTACCAAATTATAATCTTTAAAGTTCATTCAAAAACTTTATGTACAATATATTCTTCATTAACGTGTAGATTGGGATGATCACCCGAAGAATGCAAGTATAGGTTTGGGTCGTCCTCAAAATTATGTAGAAATTCGTAATCAAGGACATGTAGGTCCTCTTCCTCGAAAGCAGACCTACATTCTATTACCTAAAGAACATAACGTTATCCATGATTTATCATCATAGGGAGCAAAATTATACAATGAAGGATTAATAATTCTTAGATTACAAAGAACAATTCATTATCAACAAAAGAGAATTGATAATTTAGAAAATCAAGTGAAAGAAATTACAAATATCTCTTGATGCATATGAGAAAAGATATGGAATACTATCAGAGTCATCATCATCTTTTGATCGGTTCACTACCGATGAAGTATCAAATAAACAACAAGACACTTTTTGTAATCAAAGACATCACTTTATGATAAAGACATCATTTTTGCAATTGAATCTAACCAAATTATTCAAACTATATCATTTTCTTCATTTTGAATATCATCATCTATTACAGGTACCATGCCATCTATTTCTTCCATGTTTGATCCATCATTGTGATCTACATCTAGATCATGATCACTCCATGAATCATTTGTTAAACTTTCATGGGTTTGAAATTCTCCAAAAGTTTGTTGTGCTTTTTTAAAAGCTATCTTGGTTGGAGCATGTAGCAAATGCATATTATAAAAAAATGTATACCAAATCATTAGCACATGATGCACTTAAGCGATTTCTTTTTTTTGAATGAAGAAAATCATATGCACTCCAATTACATTCACAAGTATCACTTGAACTTGTTATTAAAAGCACTCTCATAGCTATATGTTGCAACTACAGTGCTTTATCTCGATACTCTTTCCACCATATAGGAGATGGATGTTTTTGAATTGCTTCAATGTGCCATAAATCTCCAAAACATTATTCTTGATTTACATAAGATACTCTCTGATGGAATGCATCTCGTCCATCTATACATGGAAGTAATAACTGACATGTGGTTTTGAAATTTTCCATGAATTCTTTGTTTGATGCTTGACCATTGAGTTGAAATGTTGGATCCAAGATCAACATTGTTCCATGTAAATAAGTATGCATTTGCATTCATCTTTTCTCTGCTAACAATACAGTCTGTGTTTTTTCTTATAATGAAAATTGATTAAAGTCTTTAACTTTTTTAATATCTTTTTACATAATCCAATAAACTCCTCCTATCACAAATTTGTCAGTATCAACAATTCATAAAAGTTCCACAAAAGATTTAGTGATACCAACAAATTTTTCAAGATCACACCAAAATTTTGTGATTGTATTAGAGATATACACTTCAAATCTGCAAGTCGATAAGAAGGATACTTCTCTAGCCATGCCCCCATCTCCAATCATCAATCATTTCTACAAAAGCTGGCTTCACTTCCAAAATCCACTGAGCACAATATAGGTAGTTGTCAATCGTGTAGCACAAAAGATATGAAGTGCTTTATTGGGAGATTTTGAATGAAAGAGCAAATATAAAAATTGATGCTCTTTGATAAATTTGACCACATGATTTGCATCTAATAAACTTTTTTAAATGAAATATAATCTACCTATATCTTTCAATAATAGATTTAGTATATAAGTTGCACATGGAAGCAAAGTAATGTCTTCATACTTGTTTTGAATTACAATTCCAACATGTCAAAAATTAGATGCATTATCATTCACTATTGTAGTCACATTCTTCGGACCACCCATGCGTGATATAGCATGTTCATATATCTTTACAAGAAAAGTTGAACTTTTCTCTTTAAGAGAAGTATCAATAGCTTCCAAAAACATGCTTCCCTTTGGACATATAGCCATGAGATTAATCAATGGCTTCTTCTGACAACTTATCCATCCATCCAGTGCTATTGTGCATCCATACATGGGTACATAATCAAGCACTCTTTGTTTTAAAATAGCTTCAATACTTTTCTTCACTTTATCTACATAGTCTATTTGCATTTTATTATAACCTGGCATGATGAATCCATTTCGTGTAGTTGAAAGCATCTTTGAAAATAAGATTATGAATAACATTGAAAGGAATGCCACATGCTAAAAATTATTGAGTCCATTTAAGATGAAGCTCAAGACAATCTTGCTTTTCAAAATCTATAGGTATTGTATTCTATGATTTAGTATGGACAAAGCATGGGGACACATTATTAGATCCATCATTTTTACTACATTCATCGGGTCCACTATTTCTTGATGTAGCTAGAGAAAATGGAGTACATGTATCTTGATTTTTCTCAAAAATAGTTTGTGATATATGAGTATAAAAATCATGAGGATCCTCTATTGTCATTGATACATCTAGTCCTTCTTGATCTATAACTGGACTACTTCGAAAGTGTTGTGAACTACTCATGCTTTTAAATCTTTTTGATGTGATACCTTGAGATTTACATGTTTTGCATAACTTTCAAAGTGTACCCATATATCATTTTCTTGATTGGAGCATCCCGTCACATTATTACCTTTACTAAAAAGATGCTCTTTTATCCAAGTTGCATTTCCTACATAATGATGTCCACAACATTTGCATTGTATTGTAGAGATTGTTTTACCCTCTTGATGAATAATCACATATGACCATTCTTTTCTCTTTCCCCTAATGTTTGCTTTATGAAGACTTTATATTTAAAAAAGCACAACATAAATCAATACCAAATAAGATATACATTCCACTAAATATATATCTTAAAATATATAAAAACTACACTGAATCTCTCTTAAAATTTTGGAAACTATTAATCTATGTATTTACATATTTTATCTATTAAATTTATCAATCATACACATGCATACTATTGTGAAGTAAGAATCAATGTTGAGTCAAAAAATCACAATAAATTTTAATTCTCAATCATACACACATACCTTTGTAAAGTAAGAATCAATGTTGAGTTAGACAATTACAATAGATTTTAATTCTCAATCATACACACACATACAGTTACACATACTATTGTTAAGTAAGAATCAATATTGATTCAAACAATTACAATAGATTTTAATTCTCAATCATACACTTACACATACTATTGTGAAGTAAGAATCAATGTTGCATCAAACAATCACAATATATTTAATTCTCAATCATACACACACATATAGTTACACATACTATTGTGAAGTAAGAATTAATATTGAGTCAAACAATTACAATAGATTCTAATTCCCAATCATATACACACATACATTACACATACTATTGTGAAATAAGAATCAATGTTAAGTCAGACAATTACAATAGATTTCGATTCTCAATCATATACACACATACAATTACACAAACTATTGTGAACTAAAAATATCGTGTAATTGTATGTGTGTGTAATTGTAGGCTAAATTAACTTCTAAATTTTTCTATTTCCTTCTTCTTGTTTGTGGATATTCTTCTTTGTGAGCTCATGTGCATGTTTAAGGTTTCTCCATTCTGCACAGAGAGATAACACTATTATGAATCACCATTATGTTCTTCCACTAGGTAACACCATTCCAAACTTCTAGATATAAAAGATACTACACTTTTTGAAATAACTCTTCAAATCTCACAAAAACCCTCCTCCTATTACAAAGAAATATGAATTACAAAAAATGATTAAGTCCATTTCGATGGCTAATGCTGACATGCATGGTGGATCCGAACCCACTAAGTACAAAATTTTTATACACCATCATCGTCATTATTCTGGAGATCGGGATTCATTATTCATTCTACATCCCACCTAAGTTCCTTAAACATTTCTTCTAAATTTTCTTCTTCTACTCGTAATTCTTAAGCAAAAAAATCTTTAGGTTCCAACAGCTGTTGGCTCACACTACGATAGCTTACTGAGGCTACCTCTAGTTCTAAAGAATGGTTTTGGAGTTTTTCTAACATATTGTCGACAGCTAATGTTATATCTGCTAACTTTACAAGACTATCTTCATTCGACTTCTTCGCCTCTTCTAATTTTGTCTTATGTTTTTAATCCATTATAGCCGTATTTCTTTTTAATTCCTCTATCTCTGTATCCTTACCTTCCAAAACTATATTCGTGTCTATACATCTTCCCTTCCACTCTGCTACCTACTTCTCTAAATCTGCAATTCGTAACAAATGAGATTTAATGGTATCAAAACTTTCTTGCACAGTGCGGAGCTTGTCTTCTAATGTGGTATATTCTGAGTTCTACACTGCCAGCTTTTCTTCGATCTCTACTACAGCTACTTACTGCTTAGAGAGTTCATCCACTTGATTATTTACTTTCTTTTTTAATCTTTTAACTTCTTTTTCTTCCTTCTAGAGCTTGGCATATAATTCTTTATTACTTTTCTTCAACTTTTGTAGTGCCCTCTATCTTTGTCCTCCCTCTGCTTGCAATTGCTCTATTCGTTTTGTCTTCCCTTCTAATTCCACTTTGAATCCGGTATTCTCCATTAAAGCTTCATTTAAATCTTCTAAACTCTCTTCCTGAGTATCACTATCTAGATTTACTTGATTATTCTTGAGTTCATCAAATTTTGCCCTTAAATGGTTGATTTCGGCATCCGTACCTTTCCTTTTATCTAATCAATCTTGGTTCTGTTCAATTAAAGATTGATATTTCGTCTCTAACTCTTCCATACGGAAAGCAGTCCAATGGATGGCCTTGGCGATATTGCCAATGTATTCAAGCTTGCAGGGATCATGCGAGAACATCCGTGGATATATTGTGTCATTGCACCATACCGGTGGCAACTTGACTCGTCCATCTGATTGCTTCCATTTATCAGTAAGATTGCAAGAGTTGAAAGTGGGGATCACTAGAAGTTTCTGAGAACTCTCCACATTGCGGTCCATCCCTACTCTTTGCTTTCAAAATTGCTACGCTTCCACTTTTGCTTCCGCTCTCCGGAGTCTTTCTTCTAGTTCTGCTTCCCTACTCGTTTCTTCTTCTTCTTTCTTCGTCCTCCTTTCTTCTTCTTCTTCTGCTTTCCAGTCCTCTTCTTGTGTCTTTGCAATTTCTTCTTCCGTCTTTGGGCGATTCTCTTCCCCCTGCCATTGTCGAGCTTCTTCCTTCTCATCCTATCACCTGTCTCTTGCTCATCAGAAGTGCCTACGACAGGTTTCCTTTCTGCTGGTTGATTTTTGAGTGCTCGCAAGAAGACTTCTACCATAACAATTGTGCATTGTCTAGAATGGAAAGGAGGGTTTTCGGGAAGACGTAAGGAGAAAACTACTCCTACTTTTGTATCAAATGTAGCATTGATTGCTCGACCCGTCCTTTTGTAAAGTCTCCAGATCTCCTTCTTCATCTTCTGGAAGATCCACTCTACTCAGTTCACCTATGTCTTGGCAGATTCCTTCACCATGGAATACAATTGTTGGGATAATCCATAGTGCTTTGCCTACACATTAATAATCATCGACATAAATAGTAACATGAGCTTCAACGGGCTATCATCTGAGAGTTGGGAGAACTTAAATTCTCTGAAAAATGGCCATCCCAAAACTCTAGTTATTTCTCTTGTGTCCACAGTTTCCATAACTGCTATGGTACCTTTGTTTGCTACCTACACTAATTTTGCAATTATTTCTGGCAATATTTGGAATGGCTCTCCCTATCTAATTCGTAGGTAGATCTATTGTGTTGAGGTCATTGTCGTCTGTCTATCTAGCAATCTCTTGCACTATCTCCTTTGAAAGTGGGTGTAGCCAAATGCTACGCCAATCAATAAGGGCACTTTGTAGCAAGCCGTAGCACTTGAACCACTCCTCTTGCTATTGTGAAAGACAATCTAGGATGTTCAATAGGTAGGCATCAGAGAAATTGACCACCATCACTGATCTGCTATGTCTACTATAGTGTGCAAGAGAATTTAACTTTGCAAGCTCTATTTGTTTGTTTGCCAAATAACCTAGATTAAGGAAACTCTTCAACCTTTTATTGCTTGCCTTTTCGAGTTGTGAGCATCATGTATGCATCATGATTGCCACATATACTCTCTTTACTCTAGTGGCTCTATGCTTATCGTACACATCAAGATGAAGACCATCATTATAAGAGAATCAAATATGGATCAACCAACCATCACCATCATTGAGTACTCATATAATTTTGCATATCCAATAGTTATTTTGCCAATTTTCACATCAAAGGATATCCATATTTAGTTATTTATGTTTTATTTTTGTCCTTATTATTGTTATTATTATTATTTGAATAAATGGATTATTGGCCAGAGCACTGGTAGGGCTGCAACTTTGACCATTAATGACCATAGATAAAAGTTCACCGAACAATGTAGCTAACCAAAAAGATATTGATGCGCATAATCTATGGATTCGAAATGGACCTATCCACCGTAACTTCAACTTGCCCATTTTTCTTTTCATCTTTGAGTGAAATACATTACGAGATCATTGGACCAAAAAATTCGCATCCATAGATTTTGTTCATGCCATTTCTTTTGTCTATTCTGCACTTCTTGAAGTAACAAGAAACTAGCATATATATTTTCTTCTAGCTTCCATAACTTGTCCATTTTGTAGGCAAAAGAGTCTTTCAAAAGTAAACGTTTTTGCATTGCAATCCATAGACTAGGTACTACAAATTCAAACGGAGAATTGTTTCCTATCCATACAAGAGTTTAAAAGGTGTACTTCCTATCGAGACTTTATAGGAGGTTTGATACACCCAAAATACTATATGAAGTATATGTTCTCATTGATCTATAGAATCCAAAAGCATTTTTTGCAACATGTATAGAAGAAACTTATTTGTACTTTCTGCTAGACCGTTGGCTTGTGGATAATATGGTGAACTAAATTTGTGTTCGATATGATATTTTGCAGTCAATTTCCATGAGATGGTTCAAAAAATGAGTGCCATGGTCAGATACTAATTCTAATGGCAAACCAAACCCGAAGCTTCTTACCTACTATCTGCATTGTGGCACTCCGTGTAGCCCATGCTTCTGCCAATCACGTACAATAGTCAATACAAGTTAGAATGTAGAGTGCTCTAGTCCGGGTTGTACGGGGTTTAATAGGACCAATGAAATCTAGGCCCCACTTTTGAAATGGCTCCAATGGGAGAATTGGTTGCAACAGAAAATGACAATTGTCTCACGGTTCTCCATTACGTTGACAAGGATCACAGTTCCATACTGCAATAAGCACATCTGCATACATTGTAGGCCACCAAAGTCTAGCCTGCTCAATCTTTCACACCATAATTAAATGATTAAAGTGTCCTCCAGCTTCACTCACATGTGCTTCTTGAATGACGACAACAACTTCATGTGGAGGCACACAATGCATCCATACATTAGTAGGGTCTTTATGATATAGTTTTCCCATTATTATTGTAAATTTGTGGCTCCGGATTCCAAGTTTCTTCTATGTTGCTGATCTAAATGAGAGGGTACTACATTCTCCAAAAAGCTCAGCATTTCCTCATACCAGGTGGGAAACATCCGTAGAGACTATTCAATTTCAACAACCACAAAGACATCCACATCTGGAAGATTGTAATCAATTCCTCTCAATGGTTCACCATGATCGATACATGATAGGAAATCACCAATCGTATGACTAGCACTTGTCCTTTGAACAATATCATACTCAAACTCTTGTAGCAATAAGGCCCATCTAGCAAGTCCGTCTATGAGATTATGCTGCTTCACCAAATATAGTAGTGCACTACGATCAACATGAAAAGTAAAGGATTGGCACAATAATATCAGAATTTCTTAATAGACTAGATTAGGCCCATGCATTCGTGTTTCGTAGGAGAGTAGTTCTATTCTGCAGAGGTTAATCTTCTGCTAGCATAATACACAGGTCGGAACCAATTCCTTCCTTCTTTTTGTATAATCACACTTCGTGTTTCTTTATCGGAAGCATCCATGAATACATGGAATGGTTCTTTCCAATCCGAAGCTTTCAACCTTGGTGCTATGGCAAACATTTTCCCTAGCCATTCAAAAGAAATTTGTGCCTCCTCTATCCACTGAAATTCAGAGGGTCATACATGGGACAATTTGTTAAGAGGGATTGCAATATGGGCCAAACCAGGTAAATGATGCCCATGCCAATGTATCGGGCCTAAAAACTGCAAAACTTCTTTTAGATTTTTCAGTTTTGGAGCCTCCAAAATAACCTTGACCTTGTCCAGGTCTATTGCAATACCATCTGGGGAAATGATGTGGCCAAGCAATTTTCCGCATTTGACTGCAAACGTGGATTTGTTTGGATTAAGACAGAGTCGTACTTTTTGACAAGCATTGAAACAAGATCCCAAATGTTCCAAATGAGCCATAATTCATCCAAAAATAGAGAAACTATCTTTAAAAATCCACATAAATGAATTTAATTATGGTGCAAAGATTTGTTGCATACAGTGTTGAAAGGTACTAGGAGGATTCCGCTATCTAAACCACATGACCATGCAAGCGAATACTCCCCAATTAGTGATGAAAGTTGTCTTCAGAATGTCTTCTTCTACCATAGAAACCTGATTGTACCCAGTAAATCCATCCAAAAAGGATTACATTTCTCGACCTGCAACTTCATCTAACATACTATCTAAAAAGGTAGCAGGAAGGGATCTGAGATAGTAGTTGCATTCAACTTCTGGTAATCTACACAAATCCGTGGCTGCTTGTTTTTCCTTGGCATGATCATGATTGGAGATACCCACTTCGGATTTTCAATAGGAACAATATATCCCACCTTGACGAGTGGTCTAGTTCATGCTTTACCTATCCTACAAAATTAGGGTTTATCCTGTATCTTTGTTGCATAATTGGGGTTGCATCAGGCTTAAGTAAAATTCTATGATGATGGAGTCTTGGATGAAGGCCTTTCATATCTGCATAGGTCCAAGCGAACACATCCTTATACTCTTTTAACAAGGTAATCAAGGCAGTCTGAAATTGTGGAGCGAGCTCTGCACAAATTCTCATCATTTATGGTTCTTTTGTTGTGCCCAAATTTACTACTTCGAGGATATCTTCTTTGACATGTATCTTTACTTGCTCCGTTGGATCTTTGATGATAGGGTCTACATCCTTGTCTAACTATGGATCCAATAGCTTAGTACAGATAGAGTCTACCATACAGCCATTGTTCATCTTCCAACTAGACTAAAAATTTAGAGTGTCCTTTTCGAAAAGTAATAGGTTTTGTGGTCCAATTCTGCCTCACTTTAGCGTTCCTCAACCATGGTCTTCCCAACAGTAAATTATAGTCTAGATTCTTACCTTTGAGTTCCAACACTACAAAAGTAATGGGAAAAACTATGCAGGAAATTATAATCAAAATGTCCTTGATGAGTCCCACTAGTTGTACTTTGGATTGATCTTCCATTCGAAGAAAAAATGGTGCTAGTTCAATGCCGGTCCAGCCCATCTATCAGCAAGTGGTTGCAGATGCAATATTAATACTTGATCCTCCATCAATCAATACTTTCAGAATAGCTTTATTTCTATACCATAATGTAATAGTTGAAACTGTATAGTCCATCACTTTGTTCAGTACCTCTTTAACTATACCAACAGTTACTTCCTAGAACTGTTTCAGAGAATGTTCATTTTATAAATGATTCATTAACTTCCCTTTGAATGCCAAGACTAATTCCAACAACGCACCCAATGGTAATTGAATTTGCGAGTTTCTTAACTAGTGCCAGGAATTACCTTCCTCTGACACTACCTATTCCGGAATGCCTTGGTTCTATGGTTCTTCCAAATTCGATTCTGACTTTTCGATGCTAGGGCCCTAGAAACTTGAACTTAATTTCCAAAATTTGAAAACTTCAGACCTAGTTGATATTGTTTCTGATAAGTGTTCGGAGATCCCACTTTCCTGTACTATTGCTCTATCCTCATGGGCCTGCATTCTTTTTGAACTTTTTATACTTGTCATTTTATGTGTCTGACCCTTGCTAATTTTACCTCTAGTAACTAGTTTCGGATCTACATAATATAGTGGGTACTCCTTGGCCCACTGAACTCCTTTTTCCAAATGCTTCTTCTGCTCCACTAGTGACTGCTCAAGTTGTTGTATGGTCTGGTACTCTTGAACGGATCTTGTGATAACAACCGCTGAGGGTTCCATATATTCTAAGGTTACTACATTTCCCATGGGAGCTTTCAATTTGGCCTCCTTTTTCCTTTGATCATATTCTTTAGCCTCTTCGCATTGAATCAATGATGTCCATATTGTAAGCAAAACTAACATTGGATTGGTCGATTTCCAAAATTACTAGGTCCAGGTGGCCAAAATCTATGACCTCTTTTGTAATCATGAAAGTTGGGACGGTAAAACCATTGTTGGTCCTAGAAGTGCTGGGATCCAAAAAACTGAGGTGGTCCAGAAAATCTCACATCCTGACTATCCATCTACGGTCCTGGTTGAACTTGAGAATTATCCTTCCATGAGGATGATTCGACTTATGCACTTGTGACCAAGTAATTATGATTCTTACCACTAAAACTACATTCTTCCAAGCTATGATCGTTCTTGTTGCAAATAGGACAATATACCTGGTTTAACGCAGAATCGGCAATGATGTATCCCACATTTCTACATCACAAACAATACAATTGTTAAATCGGGTTAACCCCTTTTTTCATGATTGGACTTGATTTTTCAGAGCCCAAATTTGCTAGCTATATGTTCATGTCTACTCATATTGCGAGATCAATTATCTAGTCTAAGGATCTTCCTTCTTCTAATGTATACATATAAATCTTCTCTTTAATCATTGGCTGCAATCCATCCATAAAGAACTCTTGCAACGGTTTGTCTCAAGGAAATATTGCATATAATTCTATAATGCTTTTAGCACTCCGAAATTTCTCCAAAAAGCCTCTTTTAGGTCATTATATTTTGCAAAATGGTTCGGAGGATATTCAATTAGCCATTTCACTGCATCACTAAATAAGGTAGCTTGGAATACATGTTGCTTATGATCGTCGATCAAGCACTGCTCTATTGTTATATGTGTACTAATTCTCAAAATTCCAAACATGTACATTGGGATCTTCTTCTAGTCGTCTATAGAAATAGGTGTGATGTAACCCTAGAAGTGAACTTCTATTCCACATCTTCTCATGGATATGTACTCACTCACTCTATGGTGGATGTTATACTCTAGGAAGAAACTTTTCATAATAGGTACTTAGGCTCTGTCTTAGCAACTAGGAACATGTTAGTTTGGAATAGAAAGGGATATCCATTGACACATGTTGGCTAGAACCAAACTAAACTAGTTCGAGGATATGGGAATCATTTGAGTCCACCTATATGTTGCATTACATACATATGGAATATACATTAGGTTTAGTGCAAGTATGACTCCATGAATTGAAAGAAGGTTTGCTAGTATGGGATAGTGGAAATAATTTCCCTTTGAGTACTCTTCTTCTATGGCCAAGGAGAAAAGGACTCACCATTCATGCAAACATGTCTCACTAGACTAGAGAATAGCTCTTAGAAGACATTTCCTCATAATTTGGAGTTATCATTCATAGTTTATGGAAGATTTATTCTTCCAATAGAGTATGAGTTGGATGTTTTTATCTCCATAGACATCACATACTCACTTTATAGTTTTCAAGATGGATGATTCCATTAGTGTGGATGGATCATGTAGATCCATGCACAGAGGATGGTTGGCAGAGAGAGTTTTTTTAATATGCATACACATCTATTTATCATGGTATCATGTCATATCATTTCTGACCATTTTTAGTAGAGTGCTTTGACCCTTAGAAGGAATTTATTTTTCCATTCTTCACTACATACAAGTTCATTACTGATGGGAGATTGGTTCTCCACCTTCATAGGAATATATCTAAATGAGGGATCATGCATTATTTTATGGAAGAGAGGAGCAAATGCATTCATAAATCTCTCTTTGAAGGGAAGGAGAAAGTGGGATTTTGCTCAGAGATCGAGGAGAGATCTCACTTTTGCTCCCCTTCTTTGAAGGAGAAAACAAAAAAGGAAAACATGATTTCTTTGTAGGAGAAGAATAGAGTATGTTTTCCTTTTGAGATAAGAGGCGTTTAGAAAACATCTCTTAGTCTACATTTTAGAGCGAATTCATTTATTCTACTTTTTAGTGTAATTTTCCTTCACATGGGATTTTGGTTCTCCACTATTTTGGAGGAAAACATGGAGAACTTATGTGCTTGTTTTCACTTTTGGATGAGTAGAGCATTTGGATGCAACAAAATCTCTTTCAAAGGGAAAGGGAAAGTGGAATACATTCCACTACTAGAGCTCTTTTCCTTAGATAGATTAGAGAGAGAGAGAGAGTTTCACTTTTTCACTTTTAGATTGTCTAGATAGGATTGAAACTCTTATATCAAAGGAAATAGGGAGATTAGATACTAAGTGGTTAGATTAAGCCCTAACTAAAGACTCTAGAAAGAATTAGTTATGTTATTTCCGGAGCTAGGAGTATAATGGGCTAACGAGTAGACCCAAAACCCATGGATGAGGATTACTTCCTAATCCCCTCTTAAGGTATGGTTCAACCATCCCCTACTAGGATTATGTGACAAATTAAGATTGAGAGCAGAAGATGATGTAAGGACCAACCAACTAAAAAGGAAAAAGCACCATGATCAACACTTCTGGAGAAGATCAATACAAGAATACTTTTGTATCAACCGACTCTCGCCAACAAGAAGGAAAAGAAGCTTTTCACAGGATGGGGAGGATTGTATAAAGTGATCTGGGTGGTTCCACAAGGTGCCATTCAGCTTTCAACCTTGGAATGGGTATTCTACCCTTACTGAATTCTACCCTATGAACAATAGTGATTCATTCCACACACATTGTACATATTCTCCTTTATAGTTTCTTCTTTTTGTTTCTTTATCTTTCGGATTCCACATTGATCTAAGATTAATAGGCATCTACTTCTATATATATCTATCCCTAGAAATTAGTCTTCTTTGGAATTTTTCATCCCCCAAAATTATTCCATTGCCATTCCTTCATCCATTATTTGTCCCCCAAGATTATTCCGCAAACACAAAATATTCTCCATAGTAGAGTCATAGTAAAATTCATCCAAGAATCTATCCAAGGGCCATATCAGAATTCGTCCAATTAGGGTCATATTAGAATTCCTCCAATTAACTACCCTCTCTCCACAGTACCTCCCCTCCACACTCGTAATCCACTCCTTCAGTCCAAACCATGAAATCAGCACCGATCATCCTCAAACTCGTCAACATGAGTCTCGAGCACACTCTTCACTAATCGGACTGAAATACCCTCTTCACTACTCATCTTCAGACACTGAACTGGAGCTTTTGTTAACATTCCAGCATATTTGAACCAGACCAGATTTGTCTCTACTATCAAGGAATTCATCCCCACATTGGAACCCACCTACCAATCTTATCTATTTTGGATAAACTCGTCCCAACATTCATTGAGGGCTCATGCTTTGTTCTCATCACATGGAAGGACTAAGCTAGAATTCCTCGTTTCACAAGGCAATATTCCTCCCAAAGCTTAAGTCCCTTATTCATCCCCAACAACCCATATACATATGCACGTATCCGTATTCATCCTACAAACTTGCCTTAGCATCGAAATTCGTCCTGGATATGTTTGTACTTATCAATGAGGAGTCAGATGCGTTCGAATTCCCCATACATCAGTTAGTCATCGAACTGAAATTCGTCCTGTTGAAGCCATAAATGTTTTGCCTTCATAGAGATCATCCCTAATTATAGTTATTGACGGTCCCAACCAGTTAATCTTTTTTTTTTTTTAAATGGAGGTTCGGCTGAGGCCTATTCCTCTAGTCTTTAACTTTGAAATTGCAACTGTACAAGGAAGGGCATAGTACCCATGGGACCCCCCCTTATCCCACAAGAACAGGGGTTTACATAGCTGGGTTAAACTGCGATCACAACTACCGCGGGGCAAGACAAATGACGGCACATCAGCCACAAGATACAACTTCCATGTTAAACATGTCCCTTACATGGTGCCGGTGGGGGTTGAACCCTCACCTCTGCCTCAAGAGGCGAGAGGCCCAACCACTAGGACAAGCGGTTTGGGACAACCGGTTACTCTTACCAGAAGAATTCACCCCTACCATAATTCGTCCCTGACTAATTTGTCCCTCATAGAGAATGAAGTTCCGCTCATTGAATTTTGCCCATATATACAGAGTGTAGCATCATCGAACTTGGCATGGCTCAACTAATGATTAGACAATTGCCTTGACTAAGGCAACTTCCACAATCCTCCTTGGTGCCCCTCAAAATTTGTCCTTTCCCACTTCTTGTAATCGCCCACTCGGAATTCGTCCTTCTCCGATTCTGCAATTCACCCTCGAATTACCCTCTCGACTTACAGAATTCGCCCCCCCAACAATCACCCTTGAACATTTTTTTCCTAGCAAAGTTATCCACCCATTTTGTCCCAACCCACCAATCGTCTCAGTACTCCAATTCTGGACGAAATTCATCTCCCATCATCCAATTTCCGCGTTCATAAACCCCCCCACAGCAGACCATTTTTTCCCACCACCCCAGATAACGTTTAGCCTAAAAATAGTCTCTCTACTCCTATTCAAGTTTACATCGTTGTAGAAACTCAAACACATCCATCTCCGAATTCAATCAAAGTCATCCAGGATCAACAATTCGAGTTCAGCACTAGATTCAACACCTTGAATTCAGCAGTTTCAAGTTCAACAATAGTGCGCACTTCCTTCCATACTCCTTCCTTGCCTTCATCGCACTATCTACCATACTCCTTCCTTGCCTTCATTCCTAGTAAATCAAATCCCTTTCATAGCATCTCATCCACAACCCACCTAGAAAACACAGGAAACACAGATTCCAATCCTTGAAGAATCATACCCTTGCGCAATGAATCCCTGAGTGCCCAATAAAGGCAAAAATATGGCTATAAAAGTAGAAGAAATTTGAGTATCCTCTGAGGACAAAGAGGCTGATGCTAATGTCAGTGATGAGGCTAGCAATGAGGATACAAGATCAGAATTCATACTCTCGGAAGCCCTCTCCTCTCGGGAGGTATTTGAGGGTACATCCTTATTCACTCATACCTCACAGGGGGAGAGTGCGAACAGCGGCATCTTAATACATTCAAATATACCAGAGAAGCGGGAGACACTTCAACACTTGTTTTCAGAGGTCCAACTCACAGATATGGGAATCCACTCATTCTCATTAGTTCCCCTTTCTAGTGAGCCTGCTCACATGGAAGTACTGGATTTTTTCAGATCCTTTCCGAAATTCCGAGGTGGTGTACTCATCATGCAGATGTTATCTTCACCAATGGGCACTGTTACTCCTATCCTACCTACTGGAGTACCGACCTTTTCAGGTATTACTGAAGAATTCTTGATTGAGAAGTTCAAGGCAACCTTTGAGGAGAAGTCGGCTGCGTTGGCCACTACCCCATTCCTATGCGCTTTTAAATTCTACCTTATGCCAAGGAATATGAAGGCTAAGCTATCATTCAATAATTTGTTCGTATGTGAAGGACTATTGTGTTTCTTCACCTCAAAACCATACTCATACCATAAGATCCTCTGGAATTCAATGCTGGATAAAAGAAAGCACTTTGTAGCCCAAACTAATAAAGGAGCTAGTAAAATTCATGTGTATTCCTCATATATCTTCGCTTGGTTACGTACTCTCCCAGACCTATACCCTCAGCTTCGGTCTTCACCAACTACTCACAGTTACAAGAGGAAAGAAAGTAAGCAGACACATGTGCTCAAAACACTAAAGTTGCCCACTTCCATCGAGGAGAGAGCGAAGGTGGCGAAGGGACCTCGCCTTACTTCCAGTTGTAGATCAAGGCTATGTGGCACTGGCATTAGGTAAGAAATGGTTATTCTCTCATGCATATACTCCTACTTCCACTAGTGTTGCCACGACACTTACCACTACATCCATGCACACCACCACCACTGCTGCTACGACACCTACTTCTACACCCAAGCATACTATCACTACTGCCACTACACCACCTACTACATCCACACACACCACTGCACAACCTACTCCTTGCCCTCCACCTAACCCTATCCCCCCACCTCCCTCTCCACAACCTAATCCTCTATCTTCACAACCCCTTCACCCACCAAGCATGGACCATCATGCACCATCCCCTCCATCTTTGCCACCATATTCAACCTCCAATCCATCTTTTGTTCTAGTTACTACATCCACTACCCTCCCTATTGCTACATTCACTCCCCTCCCTATCCTTATAGCACCACATCATCCTGGCCCCACACCCTCCATCACTTGTCCTTCCACCCCTATAACCCAATCCACTCCTCCACCTCTTATGAATCCTACACCTCCACCTTTCCTTCCTACTCCCAACCTACCATTCAACATGGCCGTGGAGACTCTTCAACACATGATGCAGCTATGTTGTGAAGAAGAAAATTCATTGGAGCACCAATTGAAGGCTTTTGAGGCCCACCAAAGGTATATCACAACTATGTGCACTCTAGTACAGTCAATGGAAAGATACCAGAGAGAAGTTCGTGGACAGATGGCATATATGGAAGGAGAGAACAGAAGACTATAGACTTAGTTGCTTACAATAACTCACCGGGAGCAAGAGATCGTCAAGTTGCAGAAGGCTAATGAAGAATTGAAGACACATGTATTATTCCATAAGGAGAAAATGAGAGAGTAAAGGCATTGCACACCATGGCAGTAGACTTCTTCTCGATTGAGGAATCTTCACAGAATCCTCCCCCGACGAGTTAGATGATTTCATCCATCGAGTTCAGTTTCTATTTCCACCCCTAGTCATAGCTTTGACATAGTGTCTTTTTCATTTGTACTGCACTACATTTAGATTTTGGAATACCTACAACAGCACATAGATTTTTGACTACTTGTATCCCTTGGACATGCCATTTTTGGGCTCATTATGTATTCACTTTCTTCCCTTTTACCCTCTTGTTGTACTTCAATGTATTTTGTTTAGTGTATTTCATTTCAATCATTAAAAAAAAAAGAAGAAGCAGCAACATTACTTACACAAGAGGGCAAGCAAGGCATTCTTTGAGATGGAGAGTGAAGTAGTGGCAGGCAACTTGTATTGCTTAAATTAGTCTGCAGAGTGCCACTTGCAGAGTGCCACTTGTCTAACTTGTATTGCAAATTGGTCTATGGACTAATTTCACAAGGCAACAAGAAGAGACCAATTTCCCAAATTGGTCTAGGGACTAATTTTTGTGAAGTTGACAGGTACCATAGCAGCCAGTGCCCTTTCCATTGTGATTGTAGTGCCCACCTATCTTGTATACTTCCATGCTTGATGTGAATAGAGTAATGCTTATGTGACTCTTAATCTTGTCTCTTATTCTGTCTCATTTTGTAACGCTTCTGTGGTTTGTGCAAAGCATACACATAGTGCATAGTGCACTAAGAAAAAGAACCCACCTCTAGCACAAGAGAACAAGAATTTCCTCTACAAGATCATAATTACTCTATATAATAAAATCCCATTTTTTATTCTACATGAGAATAATAAAATCTTAAAAGAACAAGGATCTACAACGACCATTCCATTTTTCCTTTGCCTCTTTGCCAAGCAATTTAATATAACCCTTGCATCAATGACCTTGATTTTGTCTGCATACCTACAACAATATATATTTTACACCATGAAAAATGATTATACCCTGTTGGCAAAGACCTGACTATTGCCGATTATTTGCTAGAAAAACTATACAAAAATACATCGAAACCTTCGATTACACTGGCAAACTTCAAGGCACATTTACTAGCAAGTGAAAACTCCAACAAAAAATTGCATTAAATCTCTTAAAGCTTCCTTGTGAACATGAGAATAATTGCATCAATGACATTGATTTTGTTTGCATACCTACAACAATATGTATTTTACACCATGAAAAATTATTCTACCCTGTTAGCATCCTGACTATTGCCAATTATTTGCTAGAAAAATTATTAAAAAATACTTTGAAACCTTCTATTACAGTGGCAAACTTCAAGGCTCATTTACTAGCAGGTGAAAACTCGAACAAAAATTTGCATTAAAACTCGTAAAGCTTCCTTGTCCTTGAGAACCTGATACGTTTTCATAAAAGTTTTAGATAATGAGCAAGGTGTATCACACCAACACACCTCAAGAACCAACAGGCTTTTCTGATACCAACTATTCAAGTTCAAAAACATGACATTTACAAGCAAAAACACACAATATTATTGTGAATGGCGTAATGTACGAGCGTAAGTAGCCCATTATGGACATATTTACAAGCCCAAAGAGGAAAAAGTGCTGCTACCTATGCATATCCTTGTATTTGAGAAGAAAGATTCTGAACTCATATGTATAGCTATCCCCGAGAGAAAAAAAATTCAGCACTACCAAAAAAAAATAAGTACCCCATCCATTGTTCTAATAAAAGAATACTCCAACAGTATGTCAAATAGAATCTTTATGTACAAAAAAAAACACACAGAGTATGTCAAATAATGGAAATTTCATCCATGTATCAAAAAAGGAGTACATGATTGTCAAGCTGTTGTATCAGTTTCCTGGTAGCCCAAATAGTTCACCGAGGAACTCATCAAGAGCTGCAAGAATGCCAAGTGGACAATCGCAAGGAAATAATTGTAGAGGTTCTCGACTTCCTACTGATTGGTTGTGGTTTAGGTATGAGGTTATAGAAGGAGTGTGATTGTGTTACAAAGTTTATGGGGAGAGAGGGAGAAAGCGATTTTGTCCTTGGCTCCTCATTAATGCCCCAAACAGAAGCAACCATTTTGCCATCGTGAAATCCAATCAGGTTTAATAAAACCTGAATTCTGATTGATTAACTAAATCCATCTGATGGCAAGCAACAATGTACAGAGTCCAGTCGATGGCAAGCAATGATTTACAGAGTTCATCTGATGGCAAGCAATGATGTCTAGGAGTTAATTTCCTCTTTTTGTCACCGTACCTTTCAGTAGCTGGTGTTTCATGAGGGAAACACAACCCATGCGATAGCCACTGTGGATATGGGACATATAACATGCAATATCAGGATTATTTGGAAATTCGGAATCAAAAAATTGGATGTGAGAGGGCATGGGAAACGATGTCAATTTACAGGGCGAGATTGTTTAAAAAGGAATTCCAACCCAGGAGCCATGGTTGTTTGTTATTGAGAGGTGCAAAGGTGAGTTCAAACATTGCTTTAGAAGCCTCTTTCCCTGGTTCCCAGAAACCCACGACCCTTGCAACCAACTGAGCACTCTCTTGAATGTGGGAAAGTTCTTCTACTTTTGTCCAAATTTTATTGATCACTTGCAACTTTCTCTGTTTTGAGTCCAGGGCAACATCCCATTTCTGATAGATTTCCTCCTTCTCGGCCTCTGTCAATCGGACTCTCATCCTTCTTGCCAACTGTTCCCTTTCCCTCTTCAGCGCACGCTGACTGCAGTAACCATACACCACCAGCATTAGCCTAGTTCCGATCCAATTCATCAGTATTTTAAGAAACCGTCTAGAAGATCCCCATGATTCTGATACTGTATATACAAGTACCAACTAAAATTGCAGATGATTCAGCATCTTTGGCCTAAAACAGAGCTAATTAGATACACAGTGCTTCCTGCATGAGCCTCGATCAGGGCTAATCAGGGGCAATCCTAGACCCTTTTGTGGGGTTTGATGATTTATGTCAGCAAATTTAAGATCTTAAGTTTAAAGATATGCGATGATCAAAAGCATTTAGAAAGAGTGCAGGCCTATCCTCAATGCCAGATTACTGCAAATTAGACAGACCATTGTAGGTTAATGAGTTTACCTAGCTGCAAGACTTGCAGAATGCATTTAGAAAGAGTGCAGGCCTATCCTCAATGCCAGATTACTGCAAATTAGACAGACCATTGTAGCTTAATCAGTTTACCTAGCTGCAAGACTTGCAGAAGGCTCCTCCTCTTCACACCCAGATTCTCCATTCAGGCAAGATGTTTGAGAGAAATGTTCTTGAAGCCAGGTCAGCCTCCGGAGCTCGACTTCCATGTACACTTCATCAGCAGGCTCTCCCTTGAAAAGCAAGAAAAACTGAGATCGATGGATGATAGACACTTGACACACATCCCAGAGCTTTACAATTTGCATCCTCTGTTTTTGAAAACGAGATGGCCAGTCTTGTGGGATTGGTGATGTGACTGCAGCAAATGCTGCATCATCCATGCAAATCATATCTGCATCCTCCTCTTCCTCATCAATGGTGCTTGCATTTGCTTCAAGCTCCAAGACCTTCAGAAGAAATAGATAACTTTCGCATACTTAACATTCATGCACAAATATGCAATGCATAAAATACGGACATCTGATTGACCTTAATCTTATTCTTCTATATGATATAGAAGTTGGCTAATCATTTTACCTGGCAAACCAACAATTGTTTTTGGTATTGAAGCTTGGCTACTCTTTCCTTGAGATCCTCAACATAGGCCCTGATGCTTCTGATATTCTGCTCAGCTGCAGTTTTAAACATGCTTTGCATTTTTTTCAAATCTAAAGAATTTGTCTTCTGATGTCTCGGTGTACTTTTGCTATCAAATTCATGCAATTCATGTTCCTTTTTGTTTCCTGATGGTTTTTGTTTGTGGCTCACTACAAATCTGCTCTCCATAAGACTATTCGGTGGATTGTTCTCATTATGATCAAATGCCAAGGCTCGTCTTGCTCTTGGTGAAGACACTGAGTCTGCTGCAGCAACTCGCCTGTTGTTGCTGCTACCAACCGATAATGGGGTTTGGGGCTTTCTTTGATAAGGTGTTCTTGGAGATGATGTTACCTTCATCTCTACTTGTGACTTGGGCTTTAACACCAAATCATCCAATGATTTCTGCACATTATTGAGGTGCTCTTCCAAGGTGGCTATTGTGGCATTGGTAACATTATTTTCTGTGTCCCCTGTCCCATGAAGCCTGCTGATCTCTTCCCTTAATGAGGTTATATTGCCCACCAGCAGACCATTTGCAGGTGATGAGGCTCTATCATCTTTTTTCACCCTACTTGCTTTCGACGAAGGCAGGTTACCAATTTCAGCCTGAAGCTTGGCAATAGTTGTTGCAGCATCATGATTCATGCCAGACTGAGCTAGCCTCAAGCATTCAACCTCTTTCTGTAAAGCTTCTAAAGCACGTCCAGCATCCTCACCTAGCTCATCCTGCAAGTGCTCCAACTTCCTAATCTCCTGTACAAGTATCATGGAAGCAGCTGCAGATTGTCGTGCCATAGATGATCTCCGCATGGATCGCCTTCCAAGTGGACTGATTTTCCAAATCGGAAGATTTGAATCTTCCTCAGATGCCATTCGCTTGTTTGGGCTTAGCAATAGGCTGATGCTCTTGGTGCAGGTTTTTGGTATTACCGGTGACACAGAGGGACATGGTAGAAGATTTTCCTGTCCCCGAGAAGATTGCCGACAAAAAAGTTTCAATTGATAACCAATCAATAGAAATAAACTTCACAAAACACGAGCATACATTGGCAACAAAAGAAAATACCATAGCTCGTTGTTCTTCTTCAATTTTCATCTTCTTTAGAACCTCATCTAGACGAGCTTGTGCTTGATCACGTTGCTGATACAATTCCCTCATCTCTGCACGTAGCTGCAACATGTCCCTCACATTAGATCAATCTAGTGTCCACATCACCACTCCACCACTCTGATAACTCATACCTGTTGTATTTCTGCGTTTTTCTCATGCAATAGAGCTTCTGTATCCACTGAGGTGGAATTCACCATCTCAGGAATGCGCAACTCTGCTTCAAGGCGAGCCACTTCCTTCTGGAGTTGCTTGACAAGGGTTTTGTCTGATACCACCTGAATTAGTATATAGTTGAGAAGTTCAACCACATGAGGATTCATAACATTACTAGAAAGCTTTAAAGAAAAAGTAAAACATCTCACCACATTCACTTGAGCTGTATTTACAACTTCTTTTGCTTGTGTAGCAAAGAACAGAGTGTTTCTTGACTGCTCAACATGGCTCTGTGCTGGACTCATTGTGCAGATAATAGCAGTTCGTGCATTTCCTCCAAGTGAGTTTTGTAGGATGCGAGTAAGCTTTGAATCTCGATATGGTAAATGGCCACTCTTGCCTCTGCCCTGGCCACTGTGCAAATGCTTGTTGGATCGTGGTTAATTTTTTTTGGAACCATCAAGTTTCTAGCTTCAATTTGCATACCTGAGTTTCCGAATAATTGTAGTCAATGTAAGCAAGCTTCTGTTGATATGGCAACCTTCCTTGAGTCTGGTCCCTCCTGAGAGAGTTTGTGATGCTCTCTCACTTCCTGCCAAGTCTACAAAGTTCTGTTGAAGGAAATCCTCTCAGTATAATTACACACAACAGAGTTGCTACTGGGCCAACTTAGCTGCTAGTGATTTCTTATTGACCTCACCAGACTTGCAACCAAAGAATTAATGTGTCCTTCATTCGTTGAACTTCTGGAAGAGCTTTCCACTGTCTGTAATAATGTATGAGGAATGTGAGCTTTCATATAATTTTGATTCAAATGAGCATGCATATCAGATGAAGAAATTTTAAGTGCTTACAAGCCTAACAATTTGATGCGACCTTGAACTTCTATCATTTAATAGAGTTTCTCCTACCTGCCTTTGGGCTGAAGATAAAAAATCAGCAAAATGAACCGTCATACATTGAACAACAAAATTTATCACACCAAGCTTGAATACCTTCAACATTAGAAAGAATCTCCTTCAAATGCTTAATATCTTGCACACTGTTTTCCAACAGTCGTTCAACAATTGTTCCTTTCTGCACAGGAGTGAAGTTTAAATGTCTAGAATCTAGTGACTCATAACCGAACCATAATGGAATACCTCAGGATCATCCAAGAGTCTGAGAGGACCACTTTCTGGGTGAAGCATGTCTTTGACTATTTCATTATAAATCTCAAGTGCAGAGAGCTTGAGTACAAAGTTCCTATCTCTGTGCTGCACAACAATCAAACAAAAATCACTCTATTATTATGTGCACCTTTAGGAAAAGTTTTTCCAAATTTATGAAGCATTTATAATGCTCGCCTGTTCCATATAGGCATAAATGTCCTGTATTGCACACTCAGTTATGCCTCTCATAGTGAAGGTTTTGCCGCTGCTCGTTTGCCCGTATGCAAAAATGGTTGCTGCATTACACAAGAAATTATGCAATTGAATCGATGACATGACATGACGTTGTTGCTGCTTGTTTCCTCAAGTTGAAGTTACCAAGAAACTATGCTTTGAAGATGATTTAGCTCATATTTCACACTACCATTAAGTCCTGTAAGAGCAGAGAGTGCTATCTCCTTGGCTCCTTCCTCATATACATGATAAGTGCTTGAATCTGGACCAAAAACTCTATCTGGAAAAAACATAAAGTATGTATTGGAAGTCATTCTTTTAAACTTTGTTTCTGAATCACAAATGTCACAGGACAATAAAATCATATTGTTTTGAAAATCCATACTTGTACAACAAATTGGAGACAAGGGGACTTAATGAACACAGTGATTAGTGTTGCAAACAATCATTCAATCTGTACTTGTGTAGATGCTGGCTATATTATCTACATGTTTTAATGCTTTATAATATCCACAGGACATGATCCACAGTCAATTCATCCATGATCCATAGTCAATATCACATCCATGATCCATAGTCAATGTCACATCCATGAAATGTGTACAAGAGATTTCAGAAGTTAAAGAAAGAAAGAATCAGAAACAAATTAGTAACCTTTTTTTGGGATAACATAACTGATCATCTCCGCATTCCTCCCGTTCTTATCAGAAAAACTCATTAATCCTCTATGAAGCAATTAATATTTGAGTTTGTATCAAGCGAACTTAAAAATACAATATTGGCATTGCCAATGTACAACAGTAGAGTAGCAGCATACAAGGAAAACAATGTTGCACCGTGGCACTGTATCGAATGATCTAAACCCAACCTGTCCCTCAAATTCTATATGATGTGTGTGTGTGTGTGTGTGTGTGTGTGTGTGTGTGTGTGTGTGTGTGTGTATGTGTGTGTGTGTGTGTGTGTGTGTGTGTGTGTGTGTGTGTGTGTGTGTGCGCGCGCGCGCATGCGCGCGTGCGTAGATGATGGAATCGTCTAATTTAACAAAATGTTTCTCATTACAGGGTCAATTAATCAAGAAGTACTTAATATGATGCTTGTATTGTTTTACATAATATGATGGCTTCATGAACAGCTGACGTTGTGGAGGTTAAACTTGAGAGATTAGCTCTAAGTCTTGGCAGGCTAATCAAAGGAAAAAAGTATGTATGGAGAAAGGAGAGTGGAATACACCAATGAACAGACGTTGCAAACATCCTAAGAGAACTGATTGAGCAGCTACGACTTCTGGTGTCTTAAAAGTTAGCAATGCAAGTTAATCCTCTAATTTAACAAAACGTTTCTCATTACAGGGTCAGTTAATCAAGAAGTACTTAATGCCTTACTCTTCCAGGAGAAATGCTTCTATTGTTTTATGTAATATGATGGCTTCATGAACAGCTGACGTTGTGGAGGCTTAACTTAAGATATTAGCTCCAAGTCTTGGCAGGCTAATCAAAGGAAAAAAGCATGCATGGAGAAAGGAGAGTGGAATACACCAATGAACAGACGTTGCAAACATCCTAAGAGAGCTAATTGAGCAGCTTCTTTTGAAAACACATGAACGCTATGTGTAGAGTCAGGAATTCGACCCAATAACGATGCGACCATATAAACACATGATATTAGGGAAAATCTGCTATTTAAATTGCACTCACGTTTTTTCTCATGGGCTCACTCTCGTAAGAAATAGCCTTTGAAATAAGATTGTTCAGTTCAAGTAAGATTATAACGTACTTTGAAACTGGAGAAGGAATGATTCATTCTGAATTTGAGAAGAATTAAATAACATACTTTGAAACTGGAGAACGAATGATTCATTCTGAATTTGAGAAGAATTAAATCGCGAGATGGACCGCGTACACTCTCAAGACGTGTGCATCTCACAACATGAAGTGCAACACGATCGTGAAGAATGAAATAGAGCTCCATGGAGTCTCTTCCCCCAGCTATACATCATAAACAAATGAGAAAAGTATTACGAGAATTCCATCTGTTCTTTCCACACTCAAAACCCGCAGCGGGCACAAATAGACTCTGTTATAATTCAATGGAGAAGGTGATGACCTGTCTTAATCGATGCTATATCGGAATTTTTTTATTTGCAGAAAACCTCAACTCAGTTGAAAGAAGTATAATGTAAGCTTAGAGTTTTCCTCATCCCCAGAGCTAGGGAAACTAAAATGGAAAGGCAATCTCTCGAACTATGTGTCTGAAATGACCTCTGATGTCTTAAAAGTTTGCAATGCAAGCGAAAATTGAAGGATGTCCGTCAACTAATTCAGATACCACAAGACATATCAGAAACGGAATCTGAAAAGTTTGCATTGTAAGCATTGTCTTGCATGCATGTAGATCAACTGTCCGATAAAATTGATTAACACACCAAAACGTACAGCACTTGCTTTGCTTTTTGCAGATCATCATGTCGCGGAAAGAAGAGAAACGATGCATTTCTGATAGTTTATAGAAGGAAAACAAGGAGCTGATGGTTATTGATGAGTATGACGTCTGAACTTACCAAAGGTGTAGGATTTGGGATGGGGAGACCGATCAGGCTGCGACGGCCGAAAAGTGATGGTTTTGCAGTCTGTGCATTCCCAGACAGATGTATCATTCTGAGATTCCTCTCGCGAGCTCAGGGGTCTCACACGGACCGTCACTAGGATCTTGTCCCGACCTCGTGCACACTGAGAAGGAACCTGGACGGTTTCTTCTGGGTTCATTGTTGTCGCGGAACCTTGGAAGACGAGTCTGAATCCAAGGATGCGGTTGCACCATACGCATGTGAGTTCTGCTCGTAGGGATAAGAATAGCTACGCCATCCTCCTGCACATGATCGAGGTAGACTCCCCAGGAAGAAAAACAACGGGGCGTGCTACCAAAGCCGATTTTTCAGTGTGCTGTTGAGAATGTATCTGCGATAGACAGCTAAGGGACGTTATGCTGTACGTGTACTTTGCTCCAGCAATGACTGTTCCAGTCGTCTGAGTAGTAGTTGATCTAGCTGAAGAAGAAAACGAGAACAAAGTGTCAGGTTCAAAATTCTTCGTGGGCAACGGCTACCGTCTCAAGATTCCAAAATCCAGAATTGGATCATCGAGAATATAATGAAAGGGGTCCCTTTGACTCCGATGTGAAAAATGAAGGATCTTACCTTAGTTGGCCATCCTGGCTGGAAGGACATAGGGATCCTCACACTTTTGTTCTCCCTCCACCCGGTGTCCCCTTAAGGCTCTAACCTTGTGTGCTCCCTATGGAAGAGTTGGAACAAGACCAAACAATTCATCAGAATAAGTGATGAGTGGAAGTGGGCGGCTGGAATAAGACAAAATGACTCTATTTGGTTCCCGATTTCTGGCATTAAGGGGGTGGAGTCTTGGAACCTCCAAACTGCTACGCGGCTATGGAACAAGGGGTTCAAACAGTGGAAACAACTCTGGAAACAAGAGACCGGCCAGTGGATTAGGTTCGAAGACTTAGACCCGAGACTTAGAGTTACCCTCGAGGAATGGACTCTTCTTCAAGACAAGTGTTTAGTGTGGGAACGGTCAACGACCCGCCTTCTCTGCAGACAGGATCATCCTTGCCTCGAGGGCCTCAAATGGAGAAATGGTAAGAAACTATCCAGAATCCCCAACTTCAAAGAGAGCTTAGATGTTCATCACACCCTTAACAAGCGATGGTGCCTTTCCTGGACCAAACATCGATGGGAACTAAAGTTCATGTCTATTTGGTACCCCCTAATTGAGATCAAAAAGTCCGTTCTCATAAGGGTAACTGGTCCAATGCAAGGGCTAACAAAATTTGTGGTGTGCCTCCATGGTGCAAGCATTGCCATTGATGCATCGAAGATTTAGCTCACCTTTTCTTCGATTGCCCCAAGTCCTGTGTTATTTGGCACCACATGACGCGGATATTGAGACTCACGAACCAAATCAATTGGCAACAGGCGCTGTTGGGCGAGGCGGTTGGTTGCTCATCCAGGTTGTGGAATGCCATAAGGGGCGAGACTCTTTGGAAGATTTGGAGGGAGCGATGTGTTGTCAATTTTGGCCAAATTCCAAAGGAATGGTCGATTGAAAAATCCTTGTTTCTTCTAGGTAAAAGAATATCCCGAGATATGAGATCTCCACCGTTTAAACATCACTGTATTTATCTCTTTGAAAATAACAAGTTGAAACCCAAATGGGTCCCACATGAGGGAGACGATAGATTTGTCCACCTCATTTGTAATGCCCTTTAGCTTGCCATTCTCCTCCCCTGCATTGTGGGATTTGGGGGGTCCCATGGGCACTAGTCCCATTCACTTGTAACTTTTCTTTATTTTAATTAAAGTATGGGAGAATAGGCCAAGGCCGAACTTCATTTTATTAAAAAAAAGAAAAAGACAACAGTTTTTTTAAGAGGTTCGGGAATCGGAAGGCGTGCACTTCCCGACTTTAACTTTGAAAGTACAATTATACAGATGAATGAGCATAGTACTCGGTTGAGAGTGCTATGCTCAAAAAACAGATCTAGTCCATGTTCCCTTGGGCAGTTGGTTGAGTTTCAGCCTCTTGAGGTGGAATTCTAGGGTTCAAACCCCGAGCTGAACATGTATGACTTTGGCTAGTCAAATCAATTGTAATGTTGTCACTTTGTCTAACCCCTACTTTGTGCGATATGGGGGGTCCCATAGGTATTACGCCCATTCACTTGTACGGTTGCACTTTCAAAGTTAAAACTCAAGGGAGTAAGCTTCAACTGAACCTCCATTAAAAAAAATAAAAATAAAAAAACAGATTTTTTAATTACGTATATACATCAAAGAATAGTTACAAGGCAGTGTGGTGTAATGTTGACATCATGAGACCTCTTAAGTGAGCTACAAGATGTTGTAATGGTAATGTCTTGAACCTTTGGACTGAGTTCCAACGTTCAAGATTTTTCAATGGCTTTACAAGATGGTGTAATGGTAATGGCTTGAACCTTTGGACTGAGTTCCAACGTTCAAGATTTTTCAATTGCTTTGAAAGTTCCTCAAGGATAAAGGGGATTACTTCATGTGTGTTCTTATATATATATATATATATATATATATATATATATATATATATATATATATATATATATTGTAATGTTATCATCTTGTACTTCTGGATTGAGTTCTAAGATGGTGTAATGTTAAGATCTTGGATCTTTGGATTGAGTATCAAGACTCAAAACTCGCCCATTAGTTGACGTGAAGTGTTGAAAATTGGGTACAAAGATGGTCTCTTGGGTGTGTGTTGTTCTTTATATATATAATTTATATATATAAGCACAGAGATGCAAAGGAGAACAATGAATAAATTTCTTTAGATATATATATATAAGCACTAATAAGTTTCACACTATTTCTACCTTGCATGCATATATTTGTGAGTGTTTGAAGGAAGGTTTTTCTTTTATAACACTAATAAGGAAAGATGCAATCGAGACCAATGAATAAATTTCAACCTCTAGTGAGGATCAATTCAAGTTTCACATATTTCTACCTTGCATATCATACATTTGTGAGTCTCTAAAGGGAGGTTTTAGTAGGGCAAACTTGGATATACAAGGCATGAGTCTAGCAACAAACAGGTTTAGCAGATATGCCATTGGTTCTAGTCATCTCAAGAAGGGTTGACTCTTGCAATGCTTAATTGTTTTGTAGAAAAGACCAAGGATACATTATCGAGAGGGTTCCATTGGGTTTCCTCCAAAATCTAGAATGTTCCTTTAGAGCCATATCTTGCATAGAACACTTGTAAGCATTCCATAGTTGCACTAGATAACCAATTGTTGGGACAACATAGGGCTTGTTGCCAAGTGATTACCTTCTTCAACCTTAAAATCTTCTTTAATCCTACTATGATCCCACTGGGAATTATTTGCGCCACCAGATAGAGAAGGGGTCAGTTTCCATGTTTGTTCCATCTTATAGAGTCTCAAAAACTGCATTGTTCGAATTAGTGTCATATAGTAATTTGGGCACATGAAACTTGAGGTTCTAGCCATTTGTTCATGCATGTAATAAGGAGTTCTCGATTTTTCTAATATATAAATTATTCTTTATCTTTAGGAAAGCAAAAGATTTCTCACAATCTTCAAAAATGTCTCTTTTGTCCATGTCTTTTGTACATACTAAATCACTAACCAACACATACAGCTAACATCTTCTCCATCTATTCAATATACTTTCCATTTTTGTATGGAGCACACTCTCACCTTTGTCATATAGAGAATTTGGAGACAAGTTAAGACCAATATATGTGTTGTTTTAACTCATGACCTTTTATGGTGATGTTATATCTTTTTATGTCCTTCCACTTCCTTGACTTGATCATTTGTGTCATATGCAAACAGGCTCCTCCTTATAGGGCAATTCTTGTGATGGTTGCTTTTTGTTCATTTTCTTTTCAACGACCATCAAAGTCCTCAAATCAAGTTCATAAACGGTTGAAGTAAAGGGCATCATTTCTTTATGGATCTATGCAACTCAAATAGCACAAAAGGGTATTCCATTCAAGATCAGGCTATTTCTTGAACTACCAGCTAGTGTGAATGTCACATTGGTGAGACATTCAGTGTCAAGCCTCATAATCACAATATATCAACAAGACATTCATATTCCAACCTATCACAAAGCCTTTTCAAGATCCATTTCAAGATATATGAGATCCTTATTCTCCTCTTTTTTGTGGTATTCAATATATTTCCACATTTTTTTTCATAATTTCTTTTGTTTTTACCAATCCTACTTAGAATCCTTGTGAGCCTTTCTTGTAATTCCTTTATATATTAACCTTGTAAGATACTATAACTTATCATCAACATCAAAATTTGCCTCCAACTTGGTATCCTATTTTACTGTTTTTATCATGGAGAATATTAATCATACCTTCATTTGTGCACATGGGTATGTTCCCATACCATCATAGATTGATGACATTTCCTTTAAGGACCTTATATAATTTTCTAAGGAGATATTAAACTGATCTTCCTTTTCCATTAGGTGGTAACTCTATATCTTCCTCAATTTATTATTAAGCAGTCAAGAATGAAGTGAGATGACCATACTCAAAGCCAGAATCTTCATAGCCCTTGTTACCATAGTCATCTTCTCTTTGCTTTCATCTAGAACCTTCAAGCTAATTCTATCTCTTTAACAGAATTTTAAATCAGTTCATGGTTCTTTGCTTTACAATTATAGTTCATATCCATCTCACATAATTAAGAGTTGCTAACTTTGGAGGTTTTCAACCATAAATCTTTATTAATTAGGTTAATGATAAATGATGTCGACTACTCATAAATATTCACTATGATGATACCAAATGTTGTTCCCTACTCTTCTAAAAACATGACATTAAGAAAATATTAGCATGATACTTTCATGATGTGAGACCATTAACTATGATTATTTTCACAAATTACAAGTGTCTGGCTAGATCTTTGATAGATAGGTTTCTTCCACCCATCCATCTTTGAGCCTCTTCTGCCATATTGGTCCATCTCTATCATTATTGATACAAGGATCTTTTACATAGAATTCCAAAATTTTTTACTTTTATTTTCTTGCATTAGGGGCATAGAATGACATAGCTCCACCACTAAAACACTTGAGCTTGATCGAGTTGTAATTGTTTTCCCTTAGGCAACCACTCACTATATGTTTCCAAAAATTGTGAGTTCAAATAATTAGTTCGTTGTGCTTTTCACATAATCATAGAAAAAAACAAAGAGCTACAAAGAGGGAAAGAATCTTGGAAATCAATCATTTTTTTCAAAGAAACGATCATCTCTCATTAAAAAAGCCCAGTTTGATGTATAATAACCATAGTAAAAGCACTAAATGAGTTCTCAATGTGCATTTCCAATAATATTCTACATAGTTAGTTAGCCATCTTTCATTATATTAGAGTTTTTAACCATGTCTATCTCGAGGTTTGAACAAACATAAGTTTAGATTATTGCAATCCCTGATCTTCATCTTCTTGCCCAATTTTACTTGTATACATGAGCTTGTTGGTATATCTATTGCTTGAAAATTGTTTCTTAGACTATCTCTACCCATGTCCCCTCTCATTTATGGTATTTCTCGATCTTCATCTTCTTGCCCAATTTTACGTGTATACATGAGCTTGTTGGCATGTCTATTGCTTGAAAAATGTGTCTTAGACTATCTCTACCCATATCCCCTCTCATTTATGGTATTTCTCGATCTTCATCTTCTTGCCCAATGTTACTTGTATACATGAGCTTGTTGGCACGTTTATCGCTTGAAAAATGTGTCTTAGACTATCTCTACCCATATCCCCTCTCATTTATGGTATTTCTCGTGTGTGTTAAGCTCCATGTATAATTACACAAATGTATCTCATTCTTGATATGCATACACGTTACTGTAATTGATGAGAAAAAAAAGTTTGTTCATATGCATGCACAAGCATAAAGCTCGTGAAAAATACTCTATAACTCAACCTAAACTATGATGCCACTATTGTGGAAGGGAAGGACATATCCTCCACAAGCAACTAGTTAAGAAATTCAACTAGCAAGACCCGCACGAGGGAGAGAGATGTATCTATCTAACCAACCAACCCCTCCAATATATAGCTCCACAACCAAGGGGGTAACTAAACCACAAAGGGACATGTGTACCTTCCATCGCATGGGTGCCCAAGGTGATCACATGATTTCTTAGCATCGACAGTCACACATCTTCTGAAAGAAGACCCTCCAAGATCTCACGTGCAAATCATGGATAGGAGAAGCTCCCAATCAAGCTTAAGACACTCAACCTTGGAAAAGTTCAACCCTAAAGTTCAAGACTCTTCATAGAAGGGTAAATGACGAATAAATCCCAAGGGTTTTACACCTAGAAACCGAAGGGTTCTATCCCTTAGACCCATGTAATTACACAACACTTTCACATATACTATTAAGTGCGTGAGGCTCATATTGTCGGCTATGAGATTTCTTTTGTAAGTCAACCATCTCTTAGAAGGGGCACGATATTATCTCTTATTTATCCTCCTTTGATTGTTCTAATGCCTCTTTCTTCTTGTATTAGGGCCCATTGGGTCACCTTAATGACGAGACACAACTTTCCTTACATGCTCGTGCATACATGTGTTACAGAGAACAACTTAAATGTACCAATTATTCATTCTCTCTATCTGTTCGAGAAAGAGTTCTTCTCTCTCCTCTCTAGAGCATGGCGTGGAAGGTGATAACTATTTAGCAGCTACACCCACTATGCCTCAGTTGCCAGATTGTACTATGTGGTATCAGAGCAATGAAGATCTATGAAGTCATCTAGTTGCAAACTATGGAATTCACAAAGATGCGCGTACTTAGAATCTATACTTGTTGTAGTCCCCCCTTTTTTTTGAGAGTACAATGAATTGGAAACACACTCACACACCCAACCTCGTAAGGTAGAGACATCCGTCTTTGAGAAACTCATAGATATGTTCAGCCAAGACTTGAATTCAGAACTTTCTCCCAAAGACTCAAGGCATCAAACCACTAGGCTACGTGGGCTTGCACTATAGTCCCTTTTTTGCTGGGATTTCTGTAGCTGAAGATTTCAAGAAAGAAAACTCCATTAGCTGAAGATTTCTAGCATGATCGATGAAGAAACAACATCCAATGACTCTCATCAGGATCAACATTTAGCGGGAAGAAATTTCTGAGAAGGAAATCTTTGCCAAGGAAGCCAAGCAGGAAATGCATGCAGAGAAGATGGATATGCATACTAACGACGAAGAGACATTCAGACATTCTCTATGAGTACTTTGATTTTTTTTTTTAATTTATTTTTTCTTTTTATGCATTCATTTTGGGATAGTGAGTACTTGCCTCATTGTTGTGCCCTTGTTATAAGCTTAATAATTCATCAATAAACAACCAAAGACCACATATATTTAATACCAACCAAAGAGCACATAAACAGAATTATATCTATAAATCATCTTTCATAGAACTTGAAAACTCAACTTGAAGATATAGAGGAAAGAGAAATAAACACAGAGCGATCTCTAATCATTCTTATCTTTCAAAGTTTCAACATGTCATGTATATAAATATATTTTTCTTTAAGTTCCGATGGGATTAGACACTACCCTCATTGTTGAGCAGTAAGACCTTCTCATCAAAATAAAATTCTAGAAATAAAAGTTGTTGTAAAGGAGTTAGACACTATCAAAGTGAGTCACTTTGCTAAGTCCTCTCCAATATGAGTGAAAAAACCTTTAGATAAGTTCACTAGCCAAGGTCTCACATTTCATGGAAAAGGATGAACAAGCACTTGGAATGTTACTCAGTTCCCGTGATGATAACTATGTACATTTCTTGGATGATTGCACTACCACAAATCATGAATGGATTCCTCTCTAGATCAAAAATTCGGTGCTATTTCTAGAAACTCCAAAATAGCACTTAAAATGCAACTTTATTCTCTTGCCATGTCAAAAGGAAAAGATATACCTATTCTTGCAAACAAGTTAAAGAGTATTTGTACCCAATCAACTTATGTACATGTCCCATTGAAAATGAAGAGCAAGTAGTAGTCCTACTCAAAGTCATGCCTAATGATAAATTTGGAAAAAGTGTAACCATTCTTAAAGAAAAGGACCTATCCCTAGACTAGAAGATGCCATTAATTCTCTATGACAACATGAAAATAAGTTGAAAACACATGATGAATTAAGAAAAAGATGCCTTGGTTGTAAGAACTACGAAATGCACTTATCGTAACTACACAAATCATCTATCAAAGGATTGTTTTCAAGCCAAACCTTGCAAAACATGTGGTAAAAGTAACCATGCTACAAAGCATTCTCTTTGAAAAAACAATAACAACAACAAAAAAAGAGCTTTCAACAAAAGGCCAAGCAACATCAATGACAAAGGAGACAAACAAAGAACAAGAAGCTCAAGTGAATTTCATATATCAAGACATTTTGAAAAAACATCCCCTTTGTACCATCTTCATATTTGTATAGGGAAGTCTTTGTACCACCCATGAGTTTGTTGAAGTAATGATATAAACATTGTACTACCTTCTTTGTACATAGAAAGGAAACATATATTTGTACCACCCTTAGTTGTGAGGAAAGAATAGTACTTAAACAAGGGGGGATTGTTGTTTATGAGTTTTCTCTCGTATGTATACCCTCTCCTAGAAAGGGGGAAATCTTATCTCTTGATTTCTCACCCTTTGATTGGCCTAAGGCCTCTGTTATAAGGAAGGCCCATTGGGTCACTTAATGAAAAGGCACACCTTTACTTACATAATCCTGGACACATGTGTTAGATAGAAGAACCTAACTTATCCATTCTTCATTCTCTCTATTTGTTCCAGAAAGACTTCTTCTATCTCTCTCCATCTCTCTCCTCTCTAAAGCATGGTATGAAAGGTGAGAATTGTTTAGCAGCTACACCCTGTTGGAGATAGATGTCTGCGGAAGCACGCAAACAGCACAAGGAAGAAGAAGAAGCTTGGAGCACAACACACAATACTGAATGTATTACTAGAGAATGTACAAAGATAAGTAGCCCATTAGGGCAATATGCGTATATACAAGCCGGGGGAAAAAAACCTCCTAAAGAGGGAAAAAAATGCCCCGGCGGTCCTAGTCTGTTCACACACATCACTACCTAAATATATCAACAAATCCCCCCTGGGAGTGATGCGGTGAACAAGGAGCTGTCACTCATGTACAAGGAAGTGCCAAGCTATGTGGAAATCACTCCACAAAAGGAAGTAAGGACAAAGCTTTGCGGAAAGCTTCAAAATTCTCCCTAGGCAGAGCCTTCGTGAAAAGGTCTGCAATGTTCTCCTGCGTGGGCACATATGCCAAGCTGATCTCCCCAGCAGAGAACCTCTCCTTGACATAGTGATAATGCACCTCAATGTGCTTAGTGCGAGCATGGAACACAGGGTTCCTCGCAACTGCCAATGCGCTCTGACTGTCACTGAAGATAGTGGTGGCAGAAGACTGGCCAACACCCAAATCAGCCATAAGGCGTCTGAGCCACACACACTCAACAGTCGTTGTGAAAGCTGCCCTATACTCAGCCTCACAATGGGAAGTGGCCACAGTAGGCTGCTTCTTGCTCAACCAAGATATACATGAGCTACCAAGCATGAAGCAAAAACCACTGGTGGACACACGAGTGTCATAGAAACCAGCCCAATCTGAGTCAGAAAAAGCATGCAAATCTGGCGGTAGTGATCCCCCCTTGGGATAAAACAACCCAAGTAGCCGAGTACCACTCAAGTAGCGAAAGATGCGCTTAACCGCCTTCCAATGTGTGACTCTTGGGCAATGCATAAACCGGCTCATCTGTGAGACAACAAACTGAATATCTGGCCGAGTAATGCATAAGTAAATCAAGCATCCAAGAGCCTGCTAATAGAGAATAGCATCAAATGCATCTCCAGCATCATGAAGACTCAATCGTAAACCTGTCTCCATAGGAGTGGCAATAGGCTTACAGTCTTCAAGGCCAAAATGCTGCAATAATGTGTCAATATATTTTGTTTGACACAAAGCCATTCCACCATCAACTTGTATAAACTGAATGCCCAAATAGTGATGCAAATGCCCCAAATCAGACATCTCAAATGAGGCATGCAAATCAGCCTTGAAATCAGCAATATGCTTCTCAATAGGACCAGTGAGCAGCATGTCATCAACATAGACAACAATGATCAAAAGCACATCATTAGCACGCTTAACATATAAGGTGCTTTCAGTTGGACTGTTCTCAAAACCATTTGCAACCAAGTAGGCATTTATCTTCTCATACCAAGCACGTGGTGTTTGCTTTAAACCATATAATGCCTTCTTTAACCTGCACACCTGGTTTTCATGCCCTTTTTGCACAAAGTCACGGGGATGAAAAACATACACTTCTTCATGCAAGTCACCATTCTGAAATGTTGTTTTAATGTCCAACTGATGTACATTCCAACCATGATGGGCTCCAAGTGCAAAAATGCTCCGAACAGTAGTCATACGGCATGTAGGTGCAAAGGTCTCATCAAAATCAATGCCTCTTTCCTGTGCATAACCCTTTGCAACAAGCCTAGCCTTATACCTGTCAACTGTACCATCAGGTTTACGCTTCAGCTTGTATACCCACTTAGTGCCAATGGCCTTCTTGCGAGGAGGCAAGTCACATAAAGACCATGTACCATTCTTCATTATAGCATCATATTCAAATTGCATAGCAGCCATCTAATTTTTTGAATTCTGTGCTTCATCAAAAGAAACGGGCTCATTCTCATCACAGAGACTAGACGCAGCCATAGCATAGCAATCTGACGCAAAGGAGGCACTATGAGAACCTGAACAAGTACGATATGACAAAGGCGCATCTAATTTGCTGTCACGCAAAGTTTGCACCAGCCAATTTGGCATAGTTTTTGCCTGCTCAATATCAGCTCTCTCATCAACAAGTGCATCATGTAAATCTGCATCAGAAATGGAATGATCTGCATCATCATATGAAACCTGCAAAGGTTGAGAAGTTGCCTCATTAGGGCCAACACTAGACTGTCCACCTGTAAAAAGAGGCATCAAAGTATCATACATGTCTTTGGAGCTAACAGATGTCTCCTTAGTACATGAAAGCAATGGCTGAATAGCATCTTCCACAAAGACAACATCATGGCTAACCAGAATGCGTTTAGTATGTGGATGATACAGACGATAGCCTTTACTTTCAGAACTGTATCCAACAAAAATACATTTTACTGCCTTATCATCCAATTTTCTGCGATGTTGTTCAGGCACTAGTGCATATGCCAAACAAACAAAAACACGTAGATGAGCTACATGACAGCCTCAAGCCAGAAACTATGTGGTAAAGCCTGACTCTTGACCATACACCTCGCCATCTCCATGAGTGACTTGTTCTTCCGTTCAGCAACTCCATTCTGTTGAGGTGTATACGACACTGTACACTGGTGTTTTATCCCATGTTCAGCTAGAAATGCATTAAAATCAGAAGACATATATTCCCCCCCTCGATCAGAACGGAGGGTGCCCATTTTACATGCTGACAGACTTTCAACCAAAACCAAAAACTGTTTAAAGGACATGAACACTTCGGACTTTGCTTTGAGTGGATATACCCATGCATGCCTAGAAAAATCATCAATGAAAGTCACGAAGTAAAGGTAATTTCCAAAAGAGGGTGTCTGCATAGGACCACAGACATCACTATGTACAAGCTGCAATTTTTGTGTAGCCCGAACTGAACCATCTTTTGGAAAGGAGGAACGCTGCATTTTGCCCAAAATACAGCCTTCACAAACATGTTTTTTAGGTGCCTCAAGCTTGGGCAAAGAAGACACCATATCAGATTTCTGCAGGGGTAGCAAACTAGCAAAATTCAGATGACCAAAGCGTGCATGCCAAAGCTTTGCATCTGACATAGCCTGAGAATCATGAACTGCACATGCCGAATCATTCACAGATCTTTCATAGTCTATGAGCTTATACAGCCCACGACATAAAATGCCAGAAGCAATAATAACATCGCCATTTGACAGATCATAAACTGTACATCTGTCATCAACAAGTTTCACAACCAAGCCAATCTTGGCTAATGCAGAAACTGATAACAGATTCTTCTTGATCCCTGGCACAAATAAAGCATCTAACAAAGTGAAAGAACTACAATCAGCAGTAGTCAGAATGATCTTACCAACTCCCATAACAGGATAAGAGGAGTTGTTGGCACATGTGACAGTATTCCCTGTAGGGGCAGGCTCCAGTGAAGAGAAGAAACTGTGCTGCGAGGTAATATGTTTGGTCGCCCCACTGTCAAAGTACCAAACATCTGAGTCCACTACAGACATGCACTGCTCATGAGAAGATGGGTCAAAACTGCAAACAGTAGTAAACAGCCATTCTTCTTCCTGCACAAGATTAGCAGACTCTGTTTTTGGTGTAGAGGATTCTGCAACAACCATTCCAGCCTCCTTTTTCTTTGCCTCTTTTGCAGCCAGTTTTGGACAGTTCTTTATGATATGATCATTCCCTTTACAGTACTTGCAAAACAATTTCTGCTTTTCTGATTTCTTCTCATCTTTATCCTGGTTCTTCAAATGTGCAACATTTGCAGATTTCTGCTTACTAGTAGAAGAGCTCCATTTTCCTTTGCCCTTCTGACTAGCCGGGAAAGCTTGATCTGCAACACGCATAATGGACCTGTTCTGCCTAGACTGATCTTCCTGCAACAGAACAGAGACTAACTCCTCAAATGATAAGGCATTCGGATTGCCTTTCATCATCAACCAAAGAGTAGAAGCAAAACTCTGATATGAATTAGGAAGACCATTCAGAACGGTCTGCACAAGTGAGCTATATGGTATAACCTCATCAGAAGAAATCAACTGTTCCTTCAAATCTTTGATCTTCATTAGGAAACTGTCCATAGAATCACCTTCATTCATGTGCTCACTCTCCAACTGTTTTCGGAGGTAAGCAACACGAGCCTCATTCCTAGCTTGGTACAATGTGGTAAGTGTATCCCAAGCATCCCTAGCTGTTCTGCAAGAGCGAATATGAGGAATAATGGCACGTTTGATAGACAAAGCTATCAATGCATGTGCCTGGGCATCTCTGCCATCCCAACGAATCTGCTCTGCAGTAGGTGCAGCAGAAACAGCAACACGAAGAGGAATCTGCACAATATCATCTTTGACACTATCTTCATCAGCTCCAGCACCTGTATTCGCAATACGTGTTGTTACAAGTGTAACAGGACGTCTTTCAACACCCTGCACAATGTTCCACAATCCTTTTGCAACCAATACATGTCACATCATATAAGCCCATAATGGGTAGTTGGTACCATCCAACTTATCCTCAACAGCCAACATACGGAATACATCACTGCTTTCAGCCATGGCCGGTGACTAAAATACCTTGATGCAGAAAATTGACTGTATCTCAAAAAGTTGAACAGAACTGCCCAGATGAGTTGTGCTAAACTTGTGCAGACTTCGAGACGCTTATACTGGCGAACAGAAACAGGTATATACATTTGGCACAAAAAGAAAAAATAGCCTGCACAAGCGCTTCGATAGTGCGTTCGGAGGCCGAAACGAGCTCAGATCGCCATTTTGGCACCACAGAGCGAAGATGTTTTGATCTCTGAAACACCTTGAGTATGCTCACCAAATTTCGTGCAAATCTGAGACTGCAAACGGAGGAGTGTCGACAGCGCCCTAGATGAAGCGACGACCTGCTATGATACCAATTGTTGGAGATAGATGTCTGCGGAAGCACGCGAACAACACAAGGAAGAAGAAGGAGCTTGGAGCACAACACACAATACTGAATGTATTACTAGAGAATGTACAAAGATAAGTAGCCCATTAGGGCAATATGCGTATATACAAGCCGGGGGAAAAAAACCTCCTAAAGAGGGAAAAAAGTGCCCCGGCGGTCCTAGTGTGTTCACACACATCACTACCTAAATATATCAACACACCCACTCACCTCAACTGTCATATTGTATTACATATAACCTATGGATGATTTGGGTCTTGGCTAGAACTTTTTCACCACCATATCTACTAACAATCAAAGCACATTGGTAGTTACAATGAACCGAATGTTCCATGATGCACTATGCACATTGAGATGCACTATGCACATTGAGATGCACTATCACTATTCTAGGGAAATACACTCTACTAGAGAGCAATTTGGTGTATGTTTCTCGAGCATGATAATATTGCAAAGCTTTTCACAAAGGCTTTCTCTCTATCAGAAATTCAAAGGCTTTTGCAAAGCTTTGGGATTACTTCCTTTTGTGGATTGACCTTGATCCACATTGTTTGGAACTTACATATACACAAGTATTAGCCCCTCGTTCACCTCATCACTCCCAAGGAGGAGATATTAGTATATTTTGGTAGTGATGTGTGTGATCATGCTTACGATGGTCAGTTTTTTTTTCTCATTAGGAGTTATATTTCTTGTATTGTATATACATTCATACCCTAGAGGGATACTTATCTTTGTACATTCATCACTTAGAAATACATTGTGTGTTGTTCTCCCAAGCATATTCTTCTTCCTCATGTTGATTGTGTCCATATCTGATCCCCAAACTCCAACAAATGCAAAGCGCAAAATAGCTTCACATATCTTCAACTTTAAGTAACAATCATATGAAGATTTTAGGTTTCCAACTAAGAGATTTAAGCAATATGTGGATAGGTGTTTGACATGCTAATATCTTTGTTCTTAGATGGTTTGGTGGGATACTACGGAGTATTAGGTATCTTGGTACATTTCACAAGGTAATCTTGTGCATCAAAGAGGCCTTATACCTAGAAGAAAGTTTTGTTCATGACTTATTGTCACCAACAATAGAACATAAGGGTAGTTCTTCTTACATGAATGAGAATAAGGAGAAAACCCTTTAATTTCTAATGATTTAATAAGGAAATAGCCAAGCGTTTCAGCATGAACACTAATGAAAAGGTCAAGCTTGCACATCTCAAAGAGTTGAAACGTTACAAATATGTTTGAATTGTGAAGGTGAGCATCCTACTCACACATGTAATCGAGCATGTTCTGGGCCAACACCAAGCGAGACAAGGAATTAAAGTATTATGCTTGAGAGCAAACATGGATAAATCACTTTGAAAGAGATTGTTGTTGTAATTGATCACCCAATATGACAATGTTCCAACCAAGGTCAACCAAGGACCAGACATCTCATGATCTTTATGTGGAGCATATTAGTGATGAATTCAAGCATACAAACCATCTTTCACCCCTATGGTAGAGACACAAATTTTAAAAAATCCATATATAGAGGAATATGAAGGCAACACTCAAGTCTATAGATGATAACCATAGACTAACGTTCCAATTGTGGATTCACATCCATGATGGTATGATAAGGTAAGCACAAGGCATGTTTCTAGAGATATTTCATGTCAAGAATCACAAACTAAAGTCACATCTCTAAGTGATCCCTAATATAAGTATAGAGGAAAGAATTTCATTCAAGATGATAAAAAACCTCCAAGAATCCCACCATATAAGTTTGGAACACGTTTTTGTGGATATTACAAACAAGAACATATATTCAAGGATTACTCTCAAAACATGAGGGTGACCTTGATGATGTCCTATCACTATAGTTGAAATAGACAAAGCAACATCAAATAGCGAGACAAAAAATATCTTCCTATGACAATTTGTAACATGAGAACAAGCTAGGAAAGAGGGGAATAGAGAAGAACATGAGGATAAGAGTGGCAATGAGAATAATAAGGGAACCCAACCAATAATGATGGATAAATCCATCTATGACTCAACTCTAGGAAACATAATAAAAAAACATGACAAAGAATCAAATGAAAATGGTATAAAAAAAGGGATGAATTATAGAACAAACGCTCACAAGCTCAAGAGCTAATAGGAGACTCACACTTAATTTGAGATTTGAAGGATCCAAGAATTCAAATAAGAACCCAAGGATGAAAGGATACAACGCATCAATGTTGGATCAATTTTGGTAGATCCAATCCATGAAGATCTAGTTATCTTGTTAAAACCATATCAAGCTAGAATTAAAATTGTTCTTAAGATTGAGGATAATGAAGAATTGCTACTCAAGAGGGGATTTGGAGAAAAAATGCTTAACCATTTGCAATAAAAAGATTGACGTATAAAAAATGTTTCACAACTAGTTTAGTAGAAACCAGAATACCAGAACCCAAATTTGCATGTAGAAACCAGAATACCAGAAGCCAAATTTATAAAATCGGCCCAAAAGAGGTTAGAAAAAAAGGTCACATGGCATCAAATCAGAGGAGAAAACAAAAGGCTATAATGATGAATTTGGACATCGGAGTTATTTGTCCCAAATTTGGAGGAAGCTTTGATATAGAACTTATGGAATAAAGTGTAAGAGCCTAAATGGAACAAAAAATACTACCAAAAACCTCCAATAAAAAATATTGAATTCAAAAACGAGTGAACACTAGTGTTAAGTGAACCAAATGATGAAGTGATAGGGTTGTGCACCTTACAGAACTATAAGGGAAGATTGGAGTCAACAAAAGCTCCTACAATAAGTTTTAATAGCTCATATAAGTTACCTAAGAGTGTTGAGGAATTCAAAAAAGAAAAGGTAAAGTGCACCCTTACACTTAAAGAATTGTTGAAGGTAAAACCACATTTGTGGAAAGATTTGGCCAAACAAGTGGAAGAAGAGAAGACAACCAAAGATACCAGAGATTGAATCTTTAAAGTTAGACTTGTCTAAGGCAAGTCTAAATTGACAAGGTAGGTGTGAAGGCGATGAAGGGAATACATGTCTCCCCGTCGAGTTCCATGGACATAGCACAAAAGAATTCTTAGATAATGGGGCTAATGTAGCCAATGCTACAAAGTCATTACACAAAAAATGGATAAAACTAACTTTATGATCCACTAGAATGAACTTGTAATTAGTGAGAAACCAATTGGGTTAGAGGGGTCATTGTGATAGAGTAAGGTGTCAATTTTGAGCTTAGCCTAAAAATATTTCATGATAGCAAGACTTCAAACTATGGGATGATTTATTCGTAGATCTTTCATGAGACGATTAGAAGTTTTCTAGGATTGGGTAGTAACACCTTATATTTCCAACATTAACGGATCACAACAAGAATCAATCTCAATAACTAGACACATAGAGACATTCCATCTCTACAATGGATTGCAATTCACAAGGATGAAGATGAAATTTCTCAAGAAGAAGCTGACAAGAGTGATGCATCTTCGATGAATGAGGATACTAATATATGGGTTTTTCAAGTTGGTGAAGAGGAGGATTTAAAAAGAAAATCAAGAGATAATGGGGAATGAAAAGGGGTAGGTAGAGAAATTAAAGATCTAGCATATATGCCCATGGGATATTTTGATGAGGAGTTTGAGCCACATGGTTGGATGCAAGTACTAGCCACTTGAGACATTTTGGTAAATGAACAAACTATGATAGAGTGTTTTAACGTAGAGCGATAAGCATATTAGAGGAAACACCAAATTATTGCACGCACTTTGAGGATATTAAGGAAAAAGGATCATGGAAACTAAATTCAATACAAAAAAGGAGCATCTTAAGGAATTACATGATAAAGATTGCAACACAAATCAAATAAGAGGATTCTACTCACTCTATCATATAGGGAAAGAGTCTCAAATGGAGAGGAAATGTGAAGCTAAAACGGATGAAGTGAGAGACTTTGAACCTCCAAAGAAATTCACCAAATACTAAGTTGAACAATGGAAAATAGCTATTGAAATGCCTAAGAGAGAGATAGGGATGAGTGAGGCTTGTGATAACAAGGAGGACGCAAAAGAATAATAATGATAGTAGAATATGGAGAGGGAAAATTACATACATATAAGATGATGTGCTAAACGATGAAAAAGAGAAGCTAAAGGACTTATTTAAAAGGTATAGAGAGCATGAACTTACACCGACCTTTAAGGATTGCATCCAAAAATTTGTGCTCACATGATACCAATGACTATAGATGCAAAACCCTCCAAGAAAATTCCATAAAAATGATGTTTATTCAACCAAGATAAGGAAAGAGACTGATAAGCTATTGGCAACGTGATTCATATATGGGATTAAGCACATAGAATGTGTATCTCCCATAGTTGTGGTTCCCAAGAAGAATGGGAAATTAATAGTTTGTATCGACATTTAATGCCACTACTATTAGAGATAGTTATCCATTGCCCATGACTAATAATCTTTTGTAAAGAGTGGTAGAAAAGGAATTCTATAGATTCCTTGATGGTTTTTTAGGTTATAATCATGGCCATAACTCCTAAAGACTAGTGTAAGACCACTTTTGCCATAGAATGAGGAGTTTATGATCTTTGACTAATGCCATTTTCACTTGCAAATTCCCTGTCTACTTTCCAAAGATTAATGTGTCATTTTTTCAAAGATTTTTCTAGAAATATGCCTTGATTTTTATGTAGATGAAACATGTTCTTATTCAATTGAGAGAGTAGCGCACATTTTGGAAATATGCATCTTTGTAGTAAGACAAGGCAAACTTTTAGTACACATTGTGTCCAAAAATGGAATTTCAAGTTTATTAAGACAAAGTAAAAGACAAATTTTGTCTTTTCTTACCACAAAGGCACATTTTTATGGATTTACAAAAACTCTATGTCTCCTCATACATATGGAGTTTTTCAAATGCTATCAAGAAGTTTAGACTTTATCTACTTGCAAATAAGTTCAATTTATTTACGGATCACCAGACACTATTATACTTGCCTTATTCATGGGATTTGCCTTAGGATTGATCAACTATCTGCACTTACAAATAGAAAGCCACCAAGAGAAATGGTGGATGATTTTCCTGATTCTTATCTTTTTAATTTGGAAATCGTTCTATATTGGGCACATCATTTAGTCCCAATGTTAACATATGGACCACCATCTATTTCTATACAAAATTCCAAAGCCCATGGTTGATACAAGAAATCTCCACATTTTTGTTGGAACTACTTACCATAACGATGCAAGTGGAGTATTTCCATGTTATGTAGATGATGGAGAGAGGGTGAATCTTATTGCACAAGGCCACATAAATTTTATATGCATACATCTTCTTCACTCTAAAACATTATAAAACTTGAAAAGTTTGGGAATATATTGGCCATTTACGTAAAAATATTTGGGTGTCTATATAGATAAATGTCCTAGATGTCAAGTAATAAAGCCAATAGGACATGCTACATTGTGTCATGTCCTGGTAGCACTTGTTGGAGTTTGAGGTCTGTGGAAGAACACGAACCACCCAAGGAAGAAGAAGAAGCTTGGAGCACAACACACAATACTGAATGTATTACAACTAGAATGTACAAAGATAAGTAACATGTTAGGGCAATAGGCATATATATAAGTCGGGGGGAAAAAACCTCCTAAAGAGGGAAAAAAGTGCTCCCGTAGTCCTAGAGTGTTCACACACATCACTACCTAAATATATCAACAAATCAACCTTGGGAGTAATGTGGTTAACGAGGAACTGGCACTCATGTATAAGGAAGTGCCAAGCTATATGGAATCAATCCACAAAGAGAAGTAAGCCCAAAGCTTTGCGCATCCTTTGAATTATCCACAAATCATCCTCTTTGATATAAGTTGACTTGGTAAATCTTTTCAACCATTTGTCCCATTGACAATATGTTCTTTGTGATGGTGGATGCATGAAGCACATCCTTCAAGAACTTTGGCTTTTGAGATCCATCCAACATAAAATGTATAATGTGTGTGATGGTATGAGGGGTTTCATCACCTATTTCCACATGCCCTTTTGTTGATGAAGCCTCCATGTTGGAGAATAAATCCTTTTTGTAAATCATATGATTGCTACTACCATAATTTATACACCATGCATTGTGCAAATGGTTCCTTGAATATGAAACTTGCATAGTTACTAACGTACTTTCACTATCATCATTAGAGGAAGTAAATGCATAGTTACCTTGTCCCTTGTATGAAAAGTTGAACCTTTTATTGATGCCTTCCCCTTTATAGCAATCACTTGCATAATTCCCATGCTTGCCACATATCTAACAACCATTGGAGTTACATCAATCTCTAGATTGGCTTTGTCTTCCTCCTCTTCCTCTATGCCTCCTACTTCCCTTTTTCTTGACTTGATTCTTAAACTTGAACTCTTCCTTGTCTTCCTCTACCTCTACATTTTTCTATTCATTTTCCCCTATCTTTACTTCCATAAAGCCCTTTGATTTTATGCTCCAACACTTATCTTCTTTGTGACCATCAAGGCCACAAGTTGCTCAAAGTTTGGTAGGTTTTCTCTTACATACACAAAAATAGTAAATTCCTTTCACTTTCAATCATTCCCCCAATCCTTTGAGGTAATAAGCTACTATATCATCATCATCATCAATATGGAAAACTCTCGAACCTAAATCATCAATCAATTCCTCAAATTTTAAAAAATAATTTATATTGATGATAGGTGCCTTCACTTAAGTTGTTTAATTCAATTTGTATCTTTCTAGCCTTGGTGTATGTAGACTAAATTCTCCTTAAGGTTTTTCATACATTCATAGATGTATCTCGTTCTTAAATGCATCAAATCATTATTGATATGTTGTGAGAGGACGAGGATTGCCCTCTTTCCCTTTCATTCCATTATCTAAATGCACTCAATTGATCATTGGTGGTATTCTCTCCTAATCTAGGCCTTGGTTCTAATCCACTTATCAACAACCACATGCCTTGTCCCATAAGGAAACTTGATGTTGTAAGCCTTCATGCTTGGTAGTTGTTTCGTCAAGATTTTCAATTTGTGCAATAAATTTAACAGTATGACTTACCTCTTCTTTATGATGCTCGTTAGGTGAAATCATAAGTGATATAAGTGATGGAAGTCTTGAATGTTCACCTATGAGCTCCAAGTACTTGAAATGAGTTGATCTAGAGTTGCCTAATCGTTTAAAGAAGCTTATTTTTTATGAAATAAGCCATGAAAAGTTGAGAAGAAGCTTTCTCTTTGCTCCAACATCTAAGGGCTCCTTTGGATTCATTTAGAAGAATAATGATGGTTGTAATGGTTTGAGACCACTAATGGGGGATGAAGCTCAAAACCTATTTTTCAATGGAAAATGAATGACATCCACAATTAATCTCCATGCATCTCTATGTCATAAATTTCTTATTTATTAGAAGTTTGTAGAGATGACCGATGTGATTTCAAAGAATCATTGTAAACTCAATGATCTTCTCAATGACAAAGATCTCACAAAAATGGATGACCAAACTTACAGGACCAATACTTACAATACATGCTAGTTGATTGTACATACTTGATAGTCTTATAGTGGACACAATTCACTCAAATAACGATTTCTCAAAGAATGACTAGAAAATGAACCCAAGACTTAAAACAACTATAGTGGAATATATATTCTATCCAATGAAGCTAGAATTACAATAAATGGATAATTAATAAGAAGAAATGATGATAACCATTGAAAACTAGACAATGTCAGCACTACCTACACACAAGAATAGACATGAATATCCAAAATATTGGTACAATTAGCAAGCCTAAGTGCTTTGCTAATAATTTAGGACTACACACCCATCAATTGCCTCACAAGAGAGAGCCTCATGAGAACTCATGCTTGTTAATTTGAGTGTAATTACTTTGGATAAATGTAAAATTCAAAAGAAGATGAAATCTAGTGAAGTTAGGAGAAAGAAACCATGACTTATTTGGTGAACGAATCAAAATAATCAAGTCCCTAAAGTGTAGGATCACTATTAGGTGAGGGAAATTCAACTTCAAACTCTTCACATTTGTATAAATACACATATTCTTAATTGCAGGATATATGAGTCAATTTGAGAAGATTTGAGCTACATCAATGAGCATACCTTAAGCTCACAACACCTATGTGTAGTCCAACTAGACTTCCCTTGTATCATCTGTTCAATAGCATTTACATTTTGATACTCTTCTTCAAGCAAATTTTTTTCTATTGTTCTTTGTTGCATCTTCATCATTAGAGTGATCTTGTGGAATCAATGCCTTTGTGTATACTCATTCATTTGCTATACTTTAACTTGGAATAGTAAGATTAGAGTATCTAATGTTCACATATGAATTTTCATCGAATTCGGTTTAGTAGATCTTGAGATATGAATTGAGGAAGATGATTGTGTTTGCATACCTTCTAGATCCTGAAATGTCGGGATGACCTCCATGACTTATTAGATTCATTTATCTTTGCATGGTGCATGCAAATTCATGAAATAACTTGATTTTTTTAGCTATATACTTTATTTAGATGTGTGAAAAAGGTCTTTAGTTAAGTCATACCATATTGTGAGCTCTGAACATAAGACTGAAGCTTCTATTCCCAAAATAGAAGGTTCTTCACATTTCATGCATATTCTAGTTATCTGTTTTGATGCAAACAATTGAGATTGATGCTCCAAAGGACTTGGTGGCTCTAAATGCAACAATGTGAAGCTAAAAAGGTATACTAAGCATCCTTGGAGTAGAATGGTAGGTATAGAGCAGGTTTTGTGTAGCACCAACTCATCTCTAGAACCTATCTCACCATCTCCTCTCAAGGGTATCAAAACAACAACTAATCAACATGGGAGATGGATTTCCTTCATCCATAGACAAATTGGATCAATGTAACTACTCAGCTTTTTGACTTAGAATGGAAGCTTTTCTTCAAGGGAGAAACCTTTGTGGTTACATATCTGGAGATGAGATGATGTCAACCCTCAAAAGCAAGGGCCAACCAACTCAAGAAGAACAAGAGAGGTTAAACACATGGTGCTCAAAGGATGCTCTAGCAAGGTCATATATTCTAAACTCAATCTCTAATTTTTTTACTTCCATACATCAGGAGTTGCAAGACTTCACAAGAGACTTGGAATGCTCTTGAAGCATTCTTCTCATCAAGTACCAAGGCAAGGAAGAATCGATTATGGATGGAATTGACCACACTTAAGAACATGAACAAGCAAAGTGTGATTGATTTTGTCACCAAACTAGACATAACATATCAACTTGGATGCATAGGAGAAATCATTAATGAAGAGCAGATAGTAATCAATGGAATAAAGGAAGATGACAAATGGGAAGCTTTCACCATAGCCATGAACCTCTACATGGACATGGAGGTTCTTGATTTCAACACCCTCATGGGACAATTATTCACATTGAGGAAAATCTTATGAAGAATGGAAACAACTCAAAAGGTAATCAATCCTCTACTCTCTATATAGATAAGAACAAGAACAAAGATAGCAAATGCAAAGGTAAAAATTCTAATGATGAAGGTAGCACCTCTCAAGCAAAATTTGCAGGTAGAGATAGAGGCTCAAGAGGAAGAAAGAGAGGAGGAAGATAAGGTTGAAGAGACTAAGGTAAGATGGGGGGGGACAATATTTCTCCCATGACTTTGATTCCTGTCTCCAAGAAAGAGGAATCAAAAGAGAGATTACAACTAGGTTTACTCTAGAGAAAAATGGAGTGGCAAAAAGGAGAGATATAACCATAGTGGAGGTTGTAAGGTCAATGCTAAATGAGAAGAAATTACCCAACTACTTGTGGGTAGAGGCTCTATCCATAGCCACATATCTAATCAATAGACTCACATCAAAAGAATTGGATGGGATGACACCATATGAAGCATGCAATGGAAGAAGACCTAGCCTTGATCATTGCAGGATCTTTGGATGCATAGCATATGCACACATACCTTCACAAATTAGAGGAAAATTAGATCCAAAGGTAGAGAAATGCATCTTTATTGGCTTGAACTTAATAAAAAAGGTTATAGGTTATACAATCCAAGCAATAAAGGTTTAATTGTAAGTAGAGATGTTGTGTTTAATGAAAACAAATCTTGGTTTGAAGACAATTGCAAGAAAATCAAACTTCCCTATGACCTAGAGGAAGACTTTCCAACATTGTCAAAGAGGAATGAGCTTACACTTGAAGCATCAAGTGATTCTGATAATGATCAGAAGACTCCAAGAAGGAAAATCAATTCTTGGAACTCGAAAGGCAAAGCTAAAGTGCAGGAGTTGAGAGATGTGGCAGAATCATCTCAACAAACTATAAGAAGGTCTACTAGAGAGAAGAGGAAGCCAGCAAGGTATGGTTATGATGCTTCCTTGGTCACTAAACATTCAATATATATAGTACAAGGCTCAAACTCTGAAGAACCCTCTACATATGAAGAAGCCAGAATGGAGAAGTGCCATTGAAGAAGAAATAGAAGCTCTATAAGAAAATCAGACTTGGGAATTAATACCCAAGAAACCATCTATGAAGGTCATTGGCTCAAGGTGGATATACAAGGTAAAGAAGAATTATGAGGACTCAATTAAGAGGTACAAAGCAAGGTTTGTAGCCAAAGGGTTTGCCCAAACCCAAGGGATTGATTATGAAGAAACATTTTCACTTGTTGCAAAAATGCCTACTATTAGAGTACTCATGAGTGTTGCATCTTCCAACAATTGGAAGATATATCAAATGGATGTTAAAAATGCTTTCTTGAATGGTTGGATTTCAGAGGAGGTATATATGCCTTAATCTCTTGGATTTGAAGATCAGGCATACCCTAAAATTGTGTGCAGGTTGAGGAAAGCTTTGTATGGCTTGAAGCAAGCTCCTAGAGCTTGGAATCATAGACTTGCCACTTACTTGTAGGACATTGTAAGCAAAGCAGATCTCTTTTCATAAGAGGAATCATTTCAAAGTCATATACCTTTGTGTATATGTGGATGATGTAATCATTACAAGAAGTGATGTAGATAGAATCAAGAAGATCAAAGCTCAAATGAAGGAGGAGTTCAAGATCAGTGATCTTGGTTTGCTCACATACTTCCTAGGATTGGAAGTAGTATATATAGAGAAAGGTATGTTCCTCATTGAGACAAAGTATATTGGAGACATGCTATCTAAGTTCAAAATGGAAAATACAAAGGCTGTAGGTACACCCATGGAGGTACATATGAAGTTAAGTGTTCATGAAGGTGAGCTAATTGAGGATATAAATAGCTATCAATGTCTAGTTGGAAGCTTGAATTATGCTACTCTAACTAGATTAGATATTTACTATGGAGTTAGTGTGTTGAGTCAGTTCATGCAAACTCCAAGGAAGCCTCACATGGAAGCAGCCAAGAGAATTCTGAAGTGCTTGAAGGGCACAATCAATGAAGGGTTATACTATTCATATACATCTGATATAGATGTAAATTTTTTTTTGATGTAGATTAGGAAGGCTCTAAAGATGATGGGAGAAGCACATCTGATTATCTTACTTTTGTAGGTACAAATTTGATCTCATGGTCCTCAAAGAAGCAACCCACAATTGCTCTTTCATAAATAGAGGCTGAATATAGAAGACTTGCAAATGCTACACAAGAAACTATGTGGATTAGAACTCTATACTTTGATTTAAGGTCAAACACTTGAAATTCACATATATTTGGAGACAATATTAGCTCATTACATCTTGCGACTAATCCTATCTATCATGTCAGGACCAAACATATAGAAGTTCATTACCATTATGCCAGAGAGGATATTATGAGCAACGAGATACAACTCTCATATGATGGGGGAAGTACCTCAAGCCCTATGCAATGACGAAGTGTGAATGACCTCCACATGTATCCTTCTTTGACCTCAGTCACCAAAAATGCTCTTTCTCAGAGCATATGCAGAGAACCCTAGTGATCTTTTTGTAATAGACCCCACAACTTTCCAACAAAACAAATTTCACTCCAAATGGATGCTTACACAAAGAGAAACAATGTCTACAAGATAAGCTATTTGAATGCTCACAACTAGTAGTCAAACAGAGACCTCACTTCACTCCAACAAGCTTTTCTCAGAGAATATATAGAGAATGAATCTCAAAATTGGGTTAGCTTTAGAGCACTCTAATAACTACCTAATGACACAAAAATCATAGCAAATGAATAAATAGAGAAGGAGAACTAGCCCTTACAATAGAGAAGGAGAACTAGCCCTTACAACAGAGAAGGAGAACTAGCCCTTACAACAGAGAAGGAGAACTAGCCCTTATAATAGAGAGAAAAAAGAGAAGGAGAACTAGCCCTTACAACAGAGAGAAAAATATTTCCAACAGAGCCTACACAAAGAGAGAGAGATATCAATCACCCAACTTCACTAAAATGAATGTTGCTCCCAGACTACTTAGAGAATGCTCCAGAGAATTTGTGGGCATAAAATAGAATTTAATAGCTATCCAATGATACACAAATGTCATCAAATGGATACATAAGGAGGGAGAACCAATGCTAACAACTCAGAGGTAGAGAGTTGCAACATTGCCTTCTCACACACATAGATATGCCTACTCAAAGAAAACAAACAAGCAAGCAAGGGGATAGCTTAAGGAAGGGGCTTGCTTATCACAACTCTAGCACTTATTGCTCACTTCACATGAGTTAAAACTCCAAGAAGATGGCCCAAAAAAAGTCAGGATACATGCTCCTTTTATAGTGAGAATTGTGCCCATAAAATCTAGGAACTACCTTTCCAAATCATCATCCTAACTTGGAGGACTTAGTTGAGATGACTTGGGGAGTGGTTGAGTGACTTTTCTTGATGGAATCGCATGGATTTTGGCTTCATTTGATTGTTCCACATTTCCATGATTGATTTCCCACGAATTTCTAGCTTGGAGCTTGACTTTTAAATCCCCTCAAGCTTCAATTCTCCGTCCTCATCCAAGCTCTTTCATGTTGATGCATTGCTTGAATTTTGAAATCTTCATTCATCCAAAGCCTTTGTAAGCATGTTGAAAACTTGGTCCTTGGTACCAATATGATGTACTGAAACTTCCTTGGATATCACCTTTTGCCTTATGAAGTGATAGTGCACTTCAATATGCTTGGTTCTAGCATGATAGACATGATTCAATGCTAGATGAATGCTACTCATATTGTCACAAAAGATTGTATACGTGTCAACCTACAAATTAAGCTCCATAAACAACTTCTTAATCCACATTAACTCACATGTGATTTGAGCCAAAGCTCTATACTCAGCCTTGGTGGAAGATAATTCCACCGTGGGTTGTTTCTTTGAAATCCATGAGATGATCTTGCTACCTAGCATGACTAGGTAACCACTTGTACTCCTTCTATCTTCCTTCGAATCAGCTCAATCGGCATCAGAATAAGCTTTGACATGCATATCATCATCAAATGAGTAGAACAATCCTTCATTTATAGTGGCCTTGAGATATCATAACATTCTTCTTGTAGCTTGCAAATGTGTAGTCCTTGGACTATGCATAAATTGTGATAACACTTCAACTCAGTATGCTATGTCGGGCCTAGTTATTGTGGCATAATTGAAAGAGCCTACAATAGATCGATACAAAGTTACATCCTCTAATGGTTCTCCATCAATGGAACTTAGCTTTACATTAACTTCCATGGGATTTGAAATATTTTTGCAATGTAGCATCCCAAACCTCTCAAGTAGGTCTAGAATATACTTCCTCTGTATGAGCATAATACCTTCTTCTTTGTATACAACTTCAATGCCAAGAAAATACTTTAGATCTCCAACATCAGCGATCCTAAACTCCTTTCCAAGATTTGCCTTGATCTCATCAATGCCCTTTGTATCATTACCTATAATGATAAGATCATCTACATACACAATGACCATGACAGTTAAGCTTTTGGTTTGCCATGATGAAGACCTAATAGAACCCATGATCCTAGGTCAGGAATGGTTATACAACTACTCGATGAACTTAAATCTTCACAAGACCATGGTGTAGCTAGAACTTGTAGGACAATGCCATGAACTACCACTCAGAGGTTAGTGCCCTAAAGTATTGGACTTAACAAAAGAGCCTCCAACTATGAGTGGCCTAACTCTGGCTATGAGTGCTTTAACTGGCTCTAACAAACAGAAGTGGGAAACACCACCCCTCAAGGAGGTGAAACTGAGTAAGCAGATAGGATCCAGACAAGTATGGTGGCATAAGGCTCGACCTCAAGCTGGGCATGAACCCTCACAAACTCCAGGCACACTTGAAAGGCCTCCAAGAGCTCTCCAATCAGGCAGCTACACATGGGAGGATTCAGGAACCTCCATCGGATCACCCTTTCTAAGATGATGTCCACCTAGATCTATTGTACAGAATGCCTCATTCTCTAATGGGTTGGACATGTTAGCATTGGATCTCACTTCTTTTCCAAAGCAGAGTGTTGACATGATATCTCACCCTTGACGACTAGCATGGCCAGATCACCCATGTACTCAAAGGAGCAACACATCAAGGTGGTCCCTAGAACCATCTACTCAAGCAATCCGATGCCAAATGTGGGTATGAAAAGCTATATCATCAAATGAGTCAAACCCTCTAGATTTTTGACAACCCTGTCAATTTCACTCACAACAACGGCAGAGCATTTGACAGATTTGGGTGCCAAAGCCCTTAGTGAAAGCCCAATCCAAGTCTCACTAGATTTGGATACCTAAGAAGTGTGAAACTTATAAATCAACCTTAGTGAAACCGAGGAAAACTTTTCTTGCTAGTAATAAGACACCCTGCAAAACCTCTTTTGTATATTCCACTTCATCTTTTGTACCCCATCATATTGAACATAAATGGATTCCCAAGACTTCACTAATCATGACTACACGTAACCAAGCCAATCCTTACCGACAAACTTGTGATAATAAGCACCCATTGACTACTTCATCCATCCCTAGCTTTGTCCACTAATCTAACTACCGATCTTGTAACTTACACTAACTTAGGAGGCAGTGCTCACAAGTTTTCGATTGTAAAACCATGCACCTCATACACAATCACTCATAGTCAAATCACGCACTACTCACATTCACTTCACAATCACATATCATTCAAACCATGCACATTGCACGGGAAGCATGTTGGTGGTGGAAAGGAATGGAGGTCTCATCTCCTTGGGATCTTAATTAATTTCCATGACTAATGTGTTTTCCTCTACACTATAGTTTAGGTTCCTTCACAGGACTTCTGCATGCAACTGAGAAGTTCCACCAGTGCGATGCTAGGATGACCCGTGGTCGATTTCTCAACCCTTCCATTGGAGAACCTGTTAATAGTGGTCATTAGGGGAAAAAAATGAGCCCTGCATGGGCCTTTTAGATTAAGGAGTGATCAGTGATGGACCAATGAGAGGAGGGTGGTGGCCACAGTCTAGAAGCTTAATCACCTAGGCCAGGCATAGGCTTCCCTTGTTTTTGTTTGATCAAAGAGGAGAAAAACAACTAGAAGAGGTGGTTTTGTTCACTTGAATGGTTTTGAAAGCCTCTCGAATCAATTTTAACCCTTGGATTGGCTCCAAAATCCAATGGATGAGAGTGAATTGCAAAAGTCAAGGCATCCTTGCTTTTGGACCCTTGGATTAGCAAGAGATTTAATGGCTAGGATGAGATATAATTGGAAAAATGTGCCTTTGTTTAATAGACATTGGATTGGCTCTTACATCGGATGGCAGATATTGAATCCCAAAAAAGATAGGCACCTTCAATGGCACCCATTAGCTCCCACCACCATCCAAGGGTGGAGTTTGAAGGAACAAAAGATGAGGGTGCCTTTTGCCCTCCACCATTCAATGATCTCTTCATCTAACGGCTCATATCCCTGTGCAAAAGAAGATCAGCCCCAATTGCAGACTTTCGTAGGATTTCGCCTTGATCGAACAGTCCAAAATTATGCAGAGAGAGTGCATTCGGCCTGCACAAATAAAGACAAACCGACATGAATCTCTGACATTTATCTCTCTAAAGGTCATTGATCTTTAATCGCAACCATTAAATTTAAGCATCCAAAGGCTCTAAAGCATTACATTTCATAATTCAAACATAAAAAATATGAAATACTATTTTATTTGGGAAAATCATCGGTGGTTTTGTATGGCTCCTTAATCAAGAGGATTAAGCATTTTAATTCCTAAAAATTAGGAATCCTTACAAGGTCCATGTAGGGCTCACTTTTTCCCCTAATGTGCCACTAGAATTCCAAGGTTTCATAGACCCCATGCCAATTGAAGACCCACCCATGGGTAAAATGGAGAAAGTGAGCAGTAAAGTGCATTGGTTCTAAGGACTCGTCGGACCACTAGGTGATGCAGATTTTATCTATGAGGCGAATCTGACATACCAAGCCAATGTTTGGTGACAATATCAATTCTTCTCTCAAGAGTTTGAAGCCCTCCAAAAAAGTGAAGAACGCAGGCCTATTTGGTAGCAAGCAAGATTTGCAACCCATTTCAGTACACCACTTCCTAAACCTAACTTCTATCAGTGCTATTATTTGGTTGCCTCTATTAAGGAACAAAAGTGAAAGGCATTGGATCTAATATTCATAGTGCCTTCCTTAGTAAATGACCCCCCATTCAAGAAATTCACTTTGTCCTTGGATTTAATCAAAATAGCTCTTAAAGTTCATGGTAATCATACGCCCATAGAGAAAGAGCACCTCATTCCCGAGGCTATGAAGAGAAGTGACATGGATAAATGGCCTGCTCTCTCAACAATCACTCCTCAACTCACTACTCCTTTGAGGATATGTCTCGAGCATTTTTCTTTCCCAACACAAGATCGTTTTACAATTCCCCACAAGCACTTATGGTTTGGATTATACCTCGTTACTACGGGCCATCAAATGATTGACATTGCAACTTACATCTAGGACCAGCTCGTACTGGCAGGACATCATTGGGAAAAGAAGAAAGTTTTCCACGGTTGCTGTGCTATCACACACATTATTTATATGTGCTTAGCTTATGATATTGCCATTGAAAGAGCTCTTTCAGCAACACAGGTACAACAATACAATAGTTCAAAGAAAACCAAGTGAACTCCAAATTCCAAGAGAGTAAAGCAAATGCGTGGTACAATTCCTTGTTTACAAGTTGCAGACTCACCTTCACCACAACCCACACCGGATACCTCCGCGCAACAATCTCTAGCTCAAGCACAACCGCTAGTTCCACCACTCAAAATCCATTTGTCTCAAACTGCTACAGTGAGTGAGGTCTCACAGGTGGCAACCACTATTCCTACTGCCATTCCCATCACGACCACCACAACAGTTGAGGTTCCCATTGTGACCACCACTTTTGTAAATCTTTTTCCTTTATAGTCGCTAGCTTGGGTACAGAAGATATCAATACCACCTTTGACTTTGAGATACCAGAGGTGTTGCCTAGTGACTCCCATTTTTGGGACACACAATTCGTTTTGCAGGAATATGAAGGACCCACTTACCCAACCACACCATTAGAAGGGGGCCAAGACTCTGACTCTAAAGATGAAGATGGCGATCGCACAATGAATGATGATGGTGCACACGCTACTGAGGAGAGTGAGGGAGAAGAACATTGATCAGAGACACAAGCTGAAGCTCAAGGGGACACCAATACATATGAAGAGGAGTCAGCAAAAGTAGCTACATACATGATAGCCATCCGACGGCTACATGACACAATGAATAAGGTTTGGGCGAGGAGGAGGATAATTGAGGAATAGGGTCAAGCCATTTTGGAGCAAGAATTGGCCAGTGGTGGCTTTGAGGAGACATTCATTGTAGCTATGCATGAATTGGTCCAATCAGTAGGTGTACCAAAAGCTTTTCACTACTTGAAGCGGAACCACTTCTCAAGTTTGATCCTCAGCAAGTAAAGAATACTCAAATGGCTTGGTGAATAAATTCATGTACTAACGGCACGTGTGACATCCGCACCCCCTGTGGGTTCTTCAATCATTGACCTAATTGTGAGCAAAGCCACTACCATTGTATAAACCACTAGTGAACCCACCCCTTCTTCTTTCTTAGAGCCAACGCAACCCTCCATTGATGTTGTAGAAAGTCCTGACGTTTGCATTCCATCACCTATTTCCATTTGGCCCCCTATCTCCAGCCCAATTATGACTAATCCTCCCATTACATCTGTCATCACTCCACCTTTTCCTCTACCACTAGTCATTTCCCCACCTCCACATTTCCATTCGTACACCACCAACCCATTGTACACCTTTACATTGTGTACACAACCACCCTCATTCTACCCCTCTTTCACATCGTTTCTATATCCACAAACCTCCCCTTTTCCCCTTGTAATGTCTCCACAGAAATTTAGTTCATAGACTCCTTTCTTATGGCCACCAATCACACCTCCACACTCACCTCTCACAACACCATTGCACCCCCCCGCCTCATACAATCACACCACTTCATTATTTCAGATTGCAATCACTGAAAGCACCTCCAGCAACATGGAGATTTCACCCACTGCCTCATCGGATGCAAATGTACAAGTATCCTCCACATCCATTAACACACTCCACACGACACCCATCACCATGCACCTTGCCACACTCGCCACAACATCCACTATCCCAACCCCAACTCCCATACCCACTGCATCACAACCCACCATGCATGTATCGTTTCCAACATTTGCATCGTCATCATCTTCCACTATTGACGTTGCCATTCAACAGATGATACAGTGCTTTCAACAAATTAACACCAAGTATTCCTCGTTAGGGTGACAACATTCGTCCCTCCAATAGACGACCCAGGAATTGTAGACACAACTAGATGTGCTGACATTACAGAATCAAGAACTCAATGTGAAATATCAAGCCTTGGAATCAGAGCACCAAAAGAAACAACACACCCTCGAGGCACAATTACAGGATCGTGTGAAGGATATCGAGTCTTAGTTAGATGTACATTTAATGCGCAATGCTCAATTATCGTGCAACATGGCACTCCTTTGAAGGTAGCTCAATGCAACGAAAGAAGAAAATCAACGACTCCAACAACAAAACCGTGAGAACTTTGAGGCTACATTGGATCATCTAGAGACACCCATAAGCCCATCACGCTTTCGATCAGTTCCTCCTGAGTCCATGCAAATTTTATTGGACGACCACACACGCGTGCTAGAAGATTACAACCGCCTAAAAGTAGAGTGCACAATGCTCAAGGAAGCAAACACGCAATTGATGTTAAGGATTCATTAGGATCTATGATTGTACAGGAGGTCACCCTGACGACCGTCCTTGAACAATTGAAGGAGCTACGAACAAAAGTCCAAGAGTTTCAGGCCTAAGTATCTAGCATGATGGAGCCTCCTAGACTAGAATCCCCACTGACTTGCTAGAACCAGACAAGACCATATAGATCCCAATGCATGACATGTTTGAAGAAGAGTACATGCCATTGCCCATGGTTGGAGGCAGATCCTCAGAAGGAGGTCAAGATACATATGAGTTACCTCCCCCGACATGGTTGAAAACGGTTGAAGAACTCGACAAAACACATTCGATGAGAGTTGATGCTCGGTTACATGCGATGGCAAATATTGAAGAAGTTATTTTAAAGTCTCCGTCTTTTGCTGCTATAGCACCATGTCAACACATAACTACTAGTGAGTTGCAGTATAAACCTTACTTCCTATTGCTCATTGAATATAATTTACAAATTGAGGGCATCACTAAGAAGTGCCCAACGCATGCCACTTAGTTCGAGCCAGAAGATGTCCCCCTGAAAGCTGAAAAGGGTCATATCTATCAACCTACATGGAGGATGGAATTACTGCAAAAATATCTAGAGATGATGCATACGTGGATGCATGCACCCACCCATCTAAAATACAACCCATGCTATGGACTGGTCCCTTGAAGATGTTCCTAGAATGCCTTTGCAATTAAAGTTCAGAACAATTGACAATGTCAAGAGTGGCTCAACTACCCTTACTTAGCACCTCCCTGGAATAACACACCTATAGTGGGATACATGATGGCCACCATTCACCATTGGTTACCCTGCCTGCATCATATGCCTGACATTGTTGTGCAAATGATGAAGAAAATTTTTGATATGATGCAAATGGTCTTCAAGACATTCAGGCATGTCAAGGCTCCAATGGTGAACACCCTCAGATTCAAACATGGAAACTTGGATTTAGTGTACGATATGAGCATGACGCCCTCAATCAAGGTATGTTATGCATGGCATTGCCGATTGAAATATATGCCCGCTTGCTACAAGCAGACGTCTGAAGATATGTTCACTACTGGATTCTGGGAGTACCACTCAGAAGTATTTCTTAGCAGGCCCACTCACTTGCTCCATTTGTTCGCATGCAAACGTGTGATGTACTCTGAGCATTATTAGATGCCACCTCTTGATGAACCCCAACCCATTGATTGGGAGAAGTTAGAAAAATATCTTATCAGGGGCATTCAAATAACGAAACACATCCTTGCGACAGACCTGCTCAATGACTACATTACCCATGCATGATCAGGTTCTATCAAGGATGACAAAAACAAGGAGGAGGGGAGTGTTCATGGCACAGGACCAAGTACAAGATCTCCTCACAGATGCAGAGGAAGCACATATGTCATTTCAAACCCAAAAAGTGATTTTTATCACTAAAACAATGTCATATATGTACATACATTTGATTACCACATGTACAATTCCATTTTGTGCAAGCCAAGGAGTCGTCAAGCTTGAGGAGTCTAAGTAGGTAGCTCATACAAATTTTCATAATTTTTGGAAGCCATTAGGTACCTTAAATTAGATATAGAACCTATTTTTTAACTATGCCGATCACTAGATGTGAAACCGGGCAAAACTAGAAAAAAACTATAAATAGAGCTAGAGAGCTCATTTTGAGGACTTTTGAACTTTTGAAACTAGTAGCTTTTGGGCTAGTAGAGCTATTGTAACTAGTTTGTGATGAATATGAGTGTTGGAACTCAAGGTCAAGCACAAGCATGGAAGCACATCAGAAACGTGGACACACACAAGAAGAAGGAGCAAGTAGGGAGCCCCAAGAAGTACATGTCAAATTTTCAGAAGAATCCCCTACAAAAATAGTGATTTTCATCACTAAAAACCATTATAAATACCATTTTCTATTTTTGTAACTCCATTTTCTTCAAGCCGAGGAGTCCTTGAGCTTGAGGAGTATTAGAAGTATCATCCTACCAATTTTCATAATTTTTAGACTTCGTTTGAGCCCTCAAATAAACCCTGGAACCTAATTTTTAACTAGGCCGAGCACTAGGTCTGGACAAGGCCAAAACTACTCAAAAAACTATAAAAAGAGCTAGAGAGCTCATTTTTGGGGGTAGCTTGTTAGAGAATAGAGCTTTTGTAAGAGAACTCATTTGCAATCAAAGCTTTCCATTGTTCCTCTCTTTGATCACAAGAAGAAGGAGCAAGTAGGGAGCCCCAAGAAGTACATGTCAAATTTTCAGAAGAATCCCCTACAAAAATAGTGATTTTCATCACTAAAAACCATTATAAATACCATTTTCTTTTTTTTGTAACTCCATTTTTTTCAAGTCAAGGAGTCCTTGAGCTTGAGGAGCATTAGAAGTATCATCCTACCGATTTTTATAATTTTTAGACTTCGTTTGAGCCCTCAAATAAGCCCTGGAACCTAATTTTTAACTAGGCTGGACACTAGGTCTGGACAGGGCCAAAACTACTCAAAAAACTATAAAAAGAGCTAGAGAGCTCATTTTTGGGGGTAGCTTGTTAGAGAATAGAGCTTTTGTAAGAGAACTCATTTGCAATCAAAGCTTTCCATTGTTCCTCTCTTTGATCTTGCCTTGTGTGCATGTGTGTGTATATGTGTGCATGCTTGTGTGCTTTCACACACACACTTGTGCCTTCACTTGCTCGTAGTCTTCATACCGGTCCTCACGTCTCCGCAGATTGACAAGTAAAGGAGGTGGTGCTTACGCTTGAGCTACACCAAATTTTGGCGCCGTTGCCGGGGAGAGAGCTTCGAGGACGAGCGTTGTGATGGTAAGATCGTAGTTTTGCGACGTTGGAAGGTAAAAAAACTATCATTTTTGTTCATTTTCTGATTTTTCTTCTTCATCTTCATCATCATCACCATCATCTTCATCTTCATCATCATCACCATCTCCATCTTCTTCCATCTTCTTCTTCATAGAAATTTCTCGTTTTTTAGTGCATTTTCACCATTTTCATACCATTTTTCATGCATCATTGTGTGTGAAGGTGTTATGAGGTGCAAGGGTGAGCAAGCCCTGTGTTTTTTCATGATTTTCTGCACATACGGAGCTCGCCATTGCTCGGCACTCAGAAATTTGAATTTCCTGCCAAAAAACACGATTCTGTGAAGAAAATCGCGATTCTGTGAAAAATTCAAAATTTTTTGAAAATCACGATTTTCTATTTCCCGCCTAAAAGCTTGCTGAAAGAAACACGATTCTGTGGTCATTCTCAGAATCGCGATTCTGTGGTTGTGCTCAAAATCATGATTCTCTAAATTTCTGAAAACCACGATTCTGAGACAAAATCGCGATTTTCAAAACACGATTCTATGAAAACACGATTCTGTGCTGGTAATCGCGATTCTCAAAAACGCGATTCTCTTGGTTTCACAGGATCGCGATTCTCTAATTTCACACGATTCTCTAAAAACACGATTCTCTGGTTGTGCTCAAAATCGCGATTCTCATAAATCACGATTTTCAGCCAAAAAACACGATTGTGATCAAACACGATTCTCTGCTCAAAATCACGATTATCAAAAACACGATTCTCTGCTCAAAATCGCAATTCTCATAAATCACAATTTCCAGCCAAAAAACACGATTATGAGAAAACACGATTCTGTGGTTGTGCTCAAAATTGCGATTCTCTAAATTTTTGGAAACCACGATTCTCTGAGACAAAATCGTGATTCTCTAGAACACGATTCTCTTCTCAAAAATGCGATTCTCATAAATCACAATTTTCAGCCAAAAAAACACGCTTTTCAAAGACACGATTCTCTGTTGGCAATCGCGATTTTCATGTCAAAAACACGATTATGTGAAAACACGATTCTGTGAAAACACGATTCTATGAAAACACGATTTTGTGAAAACACGATTCTCTGCTGACAATCGCGATTCTCAAAATCGTGATTCTCTAATTTCACAACATCGCAATTCTCTTGGTTTCACAAAATCGCGATTCTCTTGAAGTTCACAAAATCGTGATTTTTTCCAAAAGGTCCTGTTTGCCTGTTTTGACCCCCAGGAGCCTGATTTGACATTACTTTTTCATCCAAAGTCCATTTTTTGAGCTCTATAGCTCGTTGGAAAGCTCGTTTCGAATCCTACATGGCCTCAATTGTTTTTTATAAGAATAATGTGTTGATTTTCAGATAGGATATTTTGAAGTTGACCCTCCGGTGGGACCAAGAACCCAAGGGGACTCCAAAGGATTTTGAACCATACTAAGGGGAACTTTTGGAGTCTTAACCAAAGCTTATGAACCTGAGATCTGGTAGACATCTAGGCAAGGATAGACAAAGCATTAGATCTTCTCAGTCTAGTGTCAACCATACAGCTAAGTCTTGGGCACAACAACTAAGTGGTTGTCCTTACGTACTCAACTCTGACACAAGTGACTCAGAAATGTCTTTTAGCATGGGGAAACCTACAGGTGGCTCAAGAATTGCCCATCTACAAACACCAGAAGGTCCCTATAAAACACAACTGGAATATATTCGGACCAACCGATCAGGTGCTCGCATCTATGAGGATGGCCTGAGGCGATGAGTGATCCAACTCAAAAATCCAAATCAACCCTTTGGACTTGAACACCTGGTGGTCAAGTTCGAAGAGGGTTCATACATTGATAAGGAAGGAACCATGTATGTGGTAACCAACCTACCAGATAGGACTGATGGGTTTGGAAATGTCATTCCTGAGAATGAGATAGGAGACTTAGAACAAGGAAATGTAGGACAAGGACCCCAGACTCCTAGAGGTAAGTTAGTGTTGACCAGAGTGATCACTCCAGATTGGATCCCTCAAGACAACAAAAGCATAGAACTATTCTGGAATAGAGAAACAGAGGAAGCTTTTTGGAGATTCAAGCCAGATCAACCTAGCCAATTGGGCATAGTCATCATCTATGAGTTCAAGGATCCAGAGATACCAGACAAAGTTGTCTACCTGGACAACACATCAGAGAAGATGTTCTTGGTAACTGAACATGATAGACATGCATATACTTGGAAGAGTGAATTGATTTCCCTCCACCAAGATCCAATGTGTCCCATGGCCTCCAAGGTGTAGGATCATCCCAAGCTCATGAAGCCCAGAGAGAAAGAACTAGAGAGAGACCTGAGGTAAGTTTTGCACATCCTGTGGGTAGGAATAGATCAAGAGTTGAAAATGAAAGACCTGAAAGACAGAGACATCAAGCACATAGGCAACAAAGAGATGAACAGGAGTTTCCATTGCCTAGACCCCGAGAGCACCCAAGAACCCTTAGACCCACTCAAGTGATCAAGGCAATGAAGAATTATTTTGACGGAACAGGAGATCCTTATGATCATGTGGCCAAGTTCAAACAAGTGTTAAGAGCTGAACAAGTTGAGGATTTGTTCACCCAGTATGAGGCATTTGGTTTGACTCTTAAGGGCACTGCCTTAGCTTGGTTTCAACCATTGAATAGTTGCAACTATCACGATATAGGTCAACTGCTAGATGAATTCATTGTAGAATTTTCCAAGAGTGGTATCATGCATAACACATCATCTTTGATCCACAGCTTCAAGCAGACACCCCAAGAAACAGTGCGACTAGCAGGTAGAAGGTTCAGACAGTACCTAGAAAGATGCCCTCCTCCAGAGTTACCCACACAAGCCAAACAAGTGGCTTTGTTCTTAGATGGCTTACTGAGCACAAAGTTAAGATCATATGTGTACTTGAAAGAGCCTAGATCCATAGAAGAGTGTGTGCGGACATGCATTGACATAGAAGACAACTTGGGTGAGGAGTTAGGACTATCCAAACTCTATCAAGATTCTGATAGTTCTACTAGTCATACTTCGAGAATCTCCACGGAAATAGATGAGATAACTGAGCAAGTTGCCAAGAAGCTGGGAGTCCAAAATAGACAAACACAGAGAGTCACCCCATTGAATCGGTGTTATACTTGCGGAGGCGACCACATGGCTAATGTATGCCTAATGAAAAACCAAAACATTAGAGAAAGGAATGTTCCATATTGCACTATTGAGAGAGAATACACAAACCACACGGCTCAAGATTGTCCCTACAATAGGCAGGCTGTTAGACAAACTTATCAGCAACCTTATCAACAAGGTAGGTATCAAAACCAATACCAACAACCATATTATCGACCACAACAGCAATATCAGGCACAATATAGACCACAACGAGTCTTGGGAAACCAACCACCAGCTCCTGCTAAGGTGATTCCAGTCAAGTATGTTGTGGGAGAGGAAAATCCAAATAGGGCATTGGTGCCACTAACCCCATTGATACCAGATAATGATTCTCATGCTCATAGCTCAGATCACTCCCATGAAGGTAGTCCACATGCTTATTACACAGAGTCACCTGACCATAGTGAGATTTACCCGTATCAATATGAGGCACCACCTATGGAGCAAAATTGGGAGCCTGAATACTCCAATGTCATGTACGCAAATGCTAACCCTAGGCCCCAACTAAGACGAGTAAGACCACAAGCTCCTAGAGGACCATGTTTTAGATGTCAGGGCGACCATTTCCTTCGTGATTGTCCCCACCCACCATCTCCGAGTCAAGGACAGGCTATCACAATACAAGCTTTTTGTCCTAATTGTGGCAAAGACCATCTCCGTGGAGATTGTCCAAGAAACCCCTCTAGTGCACCCAAGATTACACCCATTAATGTGGTAGGCTTAGTGGCGGATTCAAGTGCTAATAGCAGTAATGTGGCTCCTATACAGGCAGTTACTAGGGCACAAGCATTAAAACAAGATAAACCAGCAGAACAATCGGAGTCGAGCGAATTGGGAGAAGCTAGTAAGAGGAAAACAAGAACATGGAAGGATACTAGAGAGAAGGCCAATCGCAAGTGGAATAAAAAGTTATCGGAACTAGAAGAAAGCTTGAAAGACGCAAAAACAAAGATAGAAGACATTGCATTTTCTCGCATGCCAAAACTCCATCTACTCCACCTCATCCCACCCCACCACCCATTGTAAATAGGCCACAACCAGGGTCTCTTCTTGCAGATCCAACCCCAGAAGGCTTGGACATGATGTTCAAAGCCTACCAGGCTCGACTTCAAGAAGGGCCTACAGCTGCAAACCTAGACAAGAGTTACCCTAGAGCGGATTTAGAGATTGAATGGATGAAAATGTGTATGAAAATGGTAGAACAAGCTCAAGCCATACTTGAGACTAGTCAAAAGTTCAATCAGACAAACTCTATCGAATCGGATTTGCATTTCCATGGCTTACTAGAAAGATTAGAGCAATTGACCACAAGTTTCTTTACCTCCACAGGCTCAACCAGGTATTGAAAGAGGAAGCTCACCACCAATGGGAGCTTATGTTCCTAATTCCATGGATGCTGGAATACCTCCTTCAATTCAACAATACTCTCAAGACTTCTTGCGAGAAATACAAGAAGAGAAATGGGCCAAGGAGAAGGGTAATTCCCCTCCTATTTCTGAGATTGATGATCTTCATGATCAATTTCCCCAAGACATTCCATCCATTTATGGAGATCAAGTCGAGCAACAAGAAGGCGAAAGGATAGATTTTGAATCTAATACCTTAGAAGAACTGCCTCAATTTCCAGGCCCATGGGAATGTGAATCTCTTCAGATCAGAGCTCCCACAATACTGGTCAGACATGAAGAATCAGTGATCCCAAGGAACACTGATGTCGTGAAGAACACTAAGGTTCAATGTCATCTCACTGTAGAAGAGCTGCTCAAAGCAAAACCTGAGCTATGGAATCATGTGAAGGATCAAGTTCCAGAACTTGATTCCAATAAGCCAAAAACAAGCTCTAAGCAAAAAGTTCCAGAGATACCTCTAGACCAAATAGGGGACATGTGTGAGGGTGAAGAAGGTAATACTTATCTTCCAATGACCTACCAAGGTTACACAACCAAAGCAATCATAGATTCAGGTGCTGGTGTTGCCATTGTGACCACCTCCTTGTGGAAGCAATGGGGCAAACCCACATTAAGACCAACTAGAATGAAGCTTCAAATGGCCGACGGTCATTTTGAACGACCTCTAGGATTGCTAGAAGGGATAACTCTAACCACTTGTGGTGTAGAGTTTGAACATACATTTGCTATATGTGACTTTGAGAAAAATAACGTCTATGAGATGATCCTAGGAAGACCCTTCCTACGACAATTGCAAATAGTACAGGATTGGGGAACCAACTCCTTGTACTTACAACACTTAGGGGTCACCACCAAGGTCAATTTGAAGGATTACACCTTCAGAGATGTACCACCCCTACAGTGGAATTCTATCCACAAAGCGAAAGAAGATTCTATCTCTGTGCATTCGGAAAGTTCACCTGATCCATCATGGCTGCATGAAGATACTCATTTGTGGATGTGCAAGGTCGCAGAGGAAGAGGAAAATCGTTTAAAGGCAAGAGAAGAAGGAACTTCGCCAAGAGATAGACCAATTAAAGACCCAACCTATACACCGATGATCTTTCCAGATGAGGAATTTGAGCCTCATGGCTGGCCAGAAATCTTAGCCACCATGGACATTGCTGTCAATGAAGAACAATGGACACCTCATTATGATGAGGAGGGTTATGATATCTCAGTGTTCATGTGTCAGCCCTTGCTAGAAGAATGTGACCCTAGTGATGTCATAGAAGAAGAAGAGAATGATGATGATATAGAGTCCATTGTGCTGGATAGTTGCTTTAACTAAGAGCAGCACTATCTAGAAGATATAGGAGTGTTCACCCAGAAAGAAGAAGAACCTCTCACAAGTATTAAAACGATAAATTCAAAGGATGGAAGTGAGAGCAGTCAAAAGAAAAAGAGAAGAAAAGCAGTGAAACAAGAAGAGGAGGAATCATTGTTTGAAGTACCAGAAAACTTCAAGAAATATGAAGTTGACGACCGCAAAATTTTGGTACGAATGCCCAAGAGAGAGGCCATCATAGGAGAATCATATGATAATAAAGAAAAGACCAAGAAAATTGTAGTGACCATTGAAGATAACGAAGAGAGATGCACATATATAGGAGATGACCTAAGTGCCAGAGAAGAAATGGAGCTCGTAGCTCTATTAAGGGAATATAGGGATGTGTTTGCGTGACACTATAGAGACTTGAAAGGGGTAGATCCAAGAATTTGCTCTCATACTATCCCCATGACTACTGATGCCAAGCCCACCAAACAGAAGCCCTACACATATAATGATACATATGCAGCCAAAATAAAAGAAGAAATTGATAGGCTGATTGAAGCTGGATTCATCTATGAGATTGAGCATACTGAATGGGTGTCCCCCATTGTAGTGGTACCCAAGAAGAACAGGAAGTTGCGAGTGTGTATTAACCTTAAAAAAGTTAATGCCGCTACGATAAGAGATAGTTATCCACTTCCAATCACGGAACACCTATTGGAGCGTGTTGCAGGCAAGGAAGTTTATAGCTTCCTTGATGGATTTTTAGGTTACAATCAAGTAGCCATTGCCCCAGAAGATCAACACAAAACAGCTTTTGCCATAGAGTGGGGAATCTTTGCATTTCGTGTGATGCCATTTGGGCTCACCAATGCACGTGCAACATTCCAAAGGCTCATGTGTCATGTCTTCAAAGAGTTCTTGCGAAAGAGCTTAGAAGTGTATGTGGATGATTTATGTGCTCATTCCCAAGAAAGAAAATTTCACATCCCTGAGCTCAGACAAATCTTCAACAAGGGTAGAGAATATCGAGTGTGTCTGAACCCAGAAAAGTGTGTGTTCATGGTGCGTCAAGGTAAAATCTTAGGTCATATTGTTTCTAAGAATGGAATCTCAACAGATGAAGATAAGGTACGAGCCATAGCAGAGCTACCAAGGCCAAGGAATGTTAAAGAGGTACAAGCTTTTATGGGCCATTCTGGATATTACCGTAGGTTTATCCACATGTACGCGATCACAGCTAGACCCCTTTATGCCTTATTGTCTAATTTTGAGTGGAATGACAAATGCGAGAAGTCTTTCAATGAACTGAAGAAACGTTTGTGCACAGCACCAATACTGACCACTCCTGATTGGAATAAACCATTCCATGTCGATGTGGATGCATCCAATCACGCCATAGGATGTGTGCTAGCACAACCCACAGGAGAAGGAAACTTAGATTTGCCCATAGCATATGCTAGTAGACAACTCACCGCAGCTGAACGAAACTATACCACAATGGAGCGAGAGGGCTTAGGCATGGTATATGCTGTGAAGAAGTTTAGACACTATTTATTGGCCAACAAGTTCAAGTTTTTCACTAATCATCAAGCGTTGTTATATTTGGTCAATAAACCTTGTAATACTGGGCGCTTAGTAAGATGGTTCCTCTTACTAATGGAATATGACTTTGAAGTTGTTGTCAGGAAAGGTAGAACCCACCTTAGGGCAGATCACCTTTCTCGAATCACTTCAGGAGAGTCACCGCAAGGAGTGTCTGATGAATTACCCGATGCTTATTTGTTCAATTTAGAAGTTGTTCCTAAATGGGCAAATAAGTTAGTACCAGTCCTAACCTTCGGCCTTGCAAATAAGAATGTGAAAACATCACAAGAAGAAATTGTAAAATCACAAAAATATTACATATTGGCAGGAAGCATGTACAAACAAGATACTGAGGGTGTATTAGCTTGCTGTGTCGAGGATGATGAACATAGTAGTTGGTTGCAGCAAGCTCATGAAGGATTGCTAGGAAATCACTATTCTAAACAACGAACATTACAGAATCTGAAGCGTTTAGGAGTGTATTGGCCTAGCATGGACAAAGAAATACATGAATGGATTAAGAATTGTCCAATGTGCAGAGAGAGACCACCAGTGGAGCATGCGACCCTTTATCAAGTATCATTAATTCTAGATTGGAGTGCTCCATTGGTAGAGTTTATGAGGTCGGGAAGATTACCCAAAGAGGCTAGTCTAGCAAGAAGACAAAGCATGGAGCAAGAGGCTCAAGGCTATGCCTTAGTAGGAGACAACCTATACCGAAGAGGCAAAGATGGTTACTTAAGACTGTGCATGCATGAATCAGACTATTTAAAGGTCTTAGAGACTACACACAGTGGTGTTGCAGGTGGACACTTCAATCCTGATCGAGTAATTAAGACCATTCTATTCTCAGGACTTTGGTGGCCCACTCTTCATATGGATGCACATATCTATGTGAAGAAATGCGACACATGCCAACGTGCACAATATCCAGTTAGAAAAGATGAGATGCCTTTGAGACCAATGATGGGAGGACGTGCATTCTCGAAATGGGGTATAGACTTTGTAGGTCCTATTAACCCCCCAGCTAGAAACTCCCATGTAGAGTACATTATTGTAGCCATGGATTACCTTACCAAGTGGGTAGAAGTGAAAGCCACAACAAAGAATGATGCTCAAACAACGGCTAAGTTCTTATTTGAGAATGTGTTCATGAGATATGGGCTACCAATAGAGTTAGTGAGCGATAGAGGCACACACTTCCTGAATGAGGTCATTGAAAATCTTCTCCAAGAATTCTTGGGTGATACATAAGAAGCCTGCCCCTTATCACCCACAAGCTAACGGACAAGCCGAGAGCACCAATAAGATCCTCTGTAACGTATTGACAAAACTGGTCAATAATAAACGCTCTGATTGAGACAAACAACTTCATCATGCTGTTTGGGCTTATCGAGTTGCCTACAAAACGGTACTCAATGCCACCCATTTCAGATGGTCTTTGGACAGAATGCTTTGCTACCATTAGATTTCTTAATCCCAGCTTTAAAAGTAGCACAAGAGCATGAGTGGAATGGACATGAATTGTCTTCTAGAATCTTTGACCTAGAACGCTTAGGTGAGACGAGGCTACGAGCGGCAGCAGGTATCTACGCTGCAAAGAAAAGGCAGAAGGCATACTTCAATGCACACATCAAGGATAAGGGATTGAAAGAGGGAGACCTAGTGCTGGTTTATACGCTAAAGCAACATGCCCGTAAGTTGGAAAAAAGAGGATACAGACCCATGACATTAATAGAATTTCCACTAGCGGTGCAGTTCAGTTAGCTGCTCTAGAAGGAGACATCCTACCAAGCTATATTAGTGGATGTCGAGTCAAGCTATATCAAGAACCTCTTACAGAGGATATGCTAATGAGACTCAACACTGCTAAGAAGCGAAAAGAAGAAGAGTTAAGGGTGAGAGAAGAAGCACAGGCAGAAGCCAGAGAGCGTATTAGGCGAAATAAGTTAAGGCGACTAGGCCTAGATGTCAACTCAAAAGCCCCAAAATATCACATGGATATGTGCCAAAAATCAGGCATAGCGACTTCTCAAGTCATTGACCGACGTCCCTTTGTGACCATAGAGATAGGACAAGGAAAGGGTGCAAGGACTGTGAAAGCATTGATTGACTCAGGCGCAACTAGTGCAGTTAGACTTTCCTACTGCCAAGACTTGCAGTTGAACATCAATCCCATAGAAGCTTATCTCATAGGATTGGGAGGTGTGGAAACCCCTTGTTTGGGCGAGGTGGAACTTCCCATCTAGCTTCAAGATGTTCCAATGAAATTCAAAGTGCTAGTGTGTCAAGATGAGAACCTTACAGAACCTCTTGTCTTAGGACAAGATTGGATTTATGAAAATGTAGTCAACTTGAACCTAAGAAGTCAACTTCTTCAAGTTTGGGTCTAGGGACAATGCTTTACATTACAACTAGAAAATGGCATGCTCACAAATCCAGATGTCACATCTTGTAGTTCTTCTAAGACTAATCTTCTTGAACAAGATGTTGTATGTGCCAAAAGATCTATGATCCAGAAGGATTCAATCAAGGAAGGAAAGTCGCAAAGGCAAGCAAAATCTCCTTCCTTTTTGAAGAGTAAAGCATCCATAGTAGTTCAACCTCAGAAGTAAGCACAACAATTCAAGACAACTGCTATAGCAAATAGAAAGACACCCTTCAACAAAAAAGCAGTTTCAAGCATGAAGCAGATCTAGGTACGCAAAGGAGAGCAACCACCAGCCTTGCTCCCACAAATCCCATCTAGGCAAGCCAACCAGGCCAGAAGACGAAGGCAGAAGCTTGGACAAGCTCAACCACAAGGTATCCGACAAGTTTGGGTGCCTAAGAAATTAGCGGCAGCTCAACAAAAGCGATTAGAGATGTGGGTACCTAAGAAGCTCTTACATCCACAACAACCTATTTTCTCCCACATGCGAAAGGTCTCAACAAAGAAGCGACCAAGAGAAACGGGTAAGAACCGCATACAGAGAATGAAAGAAGATCAAATCACCTCTTCAACAATAGTAGGAAGACGTGTAAAAAGGGTATGGGTTTGGAAGCCAAAAGTACAAGTAGCCTCCACCGAACCAAAGCGCCAACCACACTGGATACCACAGTTCAAAAAGCATCCAAAGAGGAAGATGCCTGAGGTGATCTCTATAGTGCCAAATGCTGTTCGCAAATGGACTCTAATAAGGAGCACTACATCAGTTCGAGACCCAATGGATACCTCCACCAAAGCCGGCATCAACATTGAAAGCCTCGACGAGCGACAACCATGTGCTCCTTGCACAACCTTGTCTTTTGCACCATTCAGGTCATGCATTTCCAAAGTATGCATTAATATAGGGCCACATTACATGGCCGTGCATAGACACAATTGAGAGTCCCATGCACGAGAGCATATTGACACATGTAAACCATTTTTTGATACTAAACTCTATCTTCTTGTTTTGTGACATTGTTGCAAAAAAAAAAGAGAGAGAGAAAGAGAGGAAGAACTTGTTCCCAGGTTTGGCTCATGAAACATGAATGAGTCATGCTTAGTTGAAGGTGGAATTGTTGATTACTGGGCATTTATCAGTTTGGATAGAAGTTGTTTCCCCTTACCATGGTAGGAGGGAAGAGCTTGAAGGTCCACAACTTGAGCGATGCTTAACTACTGTATGTACGAGAGCATCCAAGGAGATATTTGCAAAGGGTAGTTCTGGTACCCTGCAAACCTTTATATGTATACTGGATGAGAAGACTCCTGCTTATGGTGAGCTGAAGAGAATATGTGAAACTAAGCTTGGTGTAGTTATTGCATGTTGTTTGTCAAGGAATATAAAGAAATTCAATTCTCAGTATTTGGCAAATGATGATTTCAAAAGAGGAGACAATATAGAGGTTTTGCAAATGCAACTCGAGAAGCTATGTGGCTTGAGCAACTATATGCAGATTTGGAGATACACTCTTACACTCCAATAATCTTTGGAGACAACACTAGCTCACTTCATTTGGATGCTAATCATGTATATCATGCAAGGACTAAGCACATTGAAGTGCACTATCATTATGTAAGGGAGAAATTGCTTAGCAAGGATATTCAACTATCCTATGTATCAACTCATTCACAATGTGCAGATATACTTACAAAGTCATTGGATGGAGCAAAGATGAACAGGTTCAAATTGATGATTGGTTTGTAGGAAATCAAGGAGGAATGGAGACCAAGCATGTTAGGCTTGAGGGGAGCTTTTGGTTCAATTAAAACCAATCCCACATACTTGGTTAATTAGCTCATGCTTGATTTAGTGGCATAACTTGTGCTAATCTTCATATGATCAACCTCTTGCAAAAATTCCTCACATTTATCTTTGTAAACGTGGTCCACATCCACGTGGAGTTAGGAAGCTCTAAAATCATGAATCATTTGGTTGTTGAGTGATGAAGAAATCTATCACCTTTTAGGTAGATGTTTGAATTTGAATTCAAACTTTGGCTCCAAGTACAACTATAAGAAGAGGATAAAAAAAGACCCACGTGCATCTCGAGCCCATGAGATCACTTTGAAGGACATTCATTGTGAAGTGAGAGCTTATCTCATAGCTCATTCACCTCTCACACATTGAGCAATGTATGATTGCCAATGACATTGTATTTGTATATGATTCAACACATATATGATCATTACATTCTCATTTCACTTCTCTGTTATAACTGCATCAAGACAGTGATCTTCTTATAGCTTTTTCTCAATGCCTAGTTGATCATTTTCCCTGCTTTAAAGCATGGTAGATTTAGCATACTACTATACACCCACAAAAATTCATTAGCATTTTCTCTCGGGATTGTCAGATATTAACATATCTTTGCTCACTGGTATATTGACTGTTGCAGCCCGTAAGTGACGGGATGATACCGTGACTTGCTAAACATCTTTCTCTGTGTGTAGTCCATCATTTTAGATGAAATTACTCGTGAGTGATAGCTTATTGAGTTAATTAAAGATCCCCAAAAGGAATTAAGCCAATTGTCGTTGTGCTTAGAGAATTGTTCAAAACTCTAAACAGGTGGAAAAACAGAAATAACAAGTTTTTTTTTCCTTGGATCAACTCCAACCTATCCGTTTTGATCCATTGATTAGTGGATCACCTTCCAAGAGACATATATGATTATTTGTGATAATTAGCTAGCTAAAGAGGCCCACTACACTCTCTAGTCATCATTCTTAGCATGTGTGAAGCAGGATCTAGCAACACTTGCCTATGCAAGGGGTTTCTAATCCACCTAATCCTATGAGATAGGCCTCAATAGGCTTCACCTCTTGTTCCTGTCCTTGACAATTAAAGAACCTAATTACATTCATTGTTGCACCAGAACCAATCAAAGCCCTAATTTGCATATGCATGGGGTCATGACCTAGAGTGATGCTAACAAATGGTCTTTTGTCAACAATACTAGGGATATCCTTTCCTTTAATTTGACACATGGCTGTTAGATATCGTGGAGCATCCTTCAGTTGAGGTTCTCTACCTAGTCCTTTCCTTCTGAATTGCATGCACCTAATGCGTTCTAAAGATTTTTCTTGGGCTTCTGCTTTGATTTGTTCCTCTTCTTCCTTTTGTGTCTTGGCAAGAGTTAGCCGTTTAAGCATATCCTCAATCAAGGGTTCTTGATATAGCTTAACTCTGCATCCACTGATATAATTAGGCATTACCTCTCCTTCTAGAGTTGCTAGTTGAACAACACCACTAGTTGATATCCTATTGATAATCATGGGTCCATATCCTCCTTTCTCTAACTTATGAGCATGTTGTTTCAAGGTATAAACTAACACCAAATCTCCAACTCGTAATCCTTTGTCCTTGATATGAGCATCAAAGTAGGCTTTTTATCTCTTCTTAGTGGCATAAATTCCTATTGTTGCACGCAATCTAGTCTCTCCTGGTTGTTCTAAGTCAAGTATTCTCGAGGAAAGTTCATGACCTGTCCACTCATGCTCCTGATCTATCTTGAGGGCGGGTATCAAAAAATCCAATGGCAACACAACATTCTATCCAAATACCACCTAGAATGGTGTGGCATTGAGCATTATTTTATATGCCACTCGATAGGCCCATAAGGCATGGTGCAATTATCAATCCCAATCCAAACGCTTACTATTCACAATCTTGGTCAATATGTTGCAAAAAATTTTGTTACTACTCTCAGCGTGTTCGTTAAGTCTTCGTCCTCAGATAGTTAACCAAAGGTTCACTCCAATCTAGCGCTAGGGCCACATGGTATAGAGCCGCGTGTTCTATCGGTGGTCTATTAAAAAAATTTGGACACTCATCGCAAAGTCATCGGACATCTTTTTCCATTGAGGCCCAATACACACCTAACCTTTTCAAGTTTAGTAATGTCCCCTATCTCGAATGATGTTGCTCTAGTGCACCTACATGTGCTAGTTGCAACCAATTGTGATGCTCCTGTTCTTCTATGCAACAAGCAAGGATATTATGATGATCTTTCCTATAGATACTACCAGCGAGGATGACATATGTCAATACTGGAACTAATGGCTTTGCCCATTAAGGAACAATCTCAACATTAAACAGGTAATCATATGGTATCTCATCAGCTACTCCAATAGCGGATTCTCCTGAACTTATCCTCAAGAGATGGTCAGCTCTCAAGTGTGTTTTACCCTTCTTGAATACAACTTCAAATTCATACTCCATAAGTAGTAGAAACCAACGTATTAGCGTACCCATGTTGCAGGGTTTGTTCACTAAATACAAGAGAGCTTGATGATCTGTAAAGAACTTAAACTTATTTTCCAGTCAATAGTGACAAAATTTCTTGATGGCATAGACCATTCCTAACCCCTCTCTCTTTGTCGTGGTGTAATTTCTCTCTTCGGAATTCAACTGCCTACTGGTGTATGCAATCAGTAAGTCAATATTCCCTTCGTCTATGGCTTGTGCTAGCAAACAACCTATGGCATGATTAGAAGCGTCTATGTGTACGTGAAAAGGTTTGTTCCAATCAAGCACGGCTAGAATAGGTGCAGAACACAATCATTGTTTCAATTCAATAAAGGAGCTCTCGCATTCTTCTGTCCACTCAAAGCTAGTGAGCAGGTTGTATAATGGTTTAGCAATGATTGCATACATATGAATCATCAAATATCCACAATGCCGATAAATGCTTGTACTTCATTTACGTTCTTTGGCCTAGGTAATTCATTGACCACTCGTACCTTATCCTCATCTATAGAAATTCCATTTTTCGAGACTATGTGACCAGGTATCTTGCCTTGTCTTACCATAAAGATGCAGTTCTCAGGGTTTAAACAGACTTGATGTTCCCTACACTTGTCGAAGATTTGTTTAAGCTCAGGGATATGATCCGGTCTAAGCACTGAGTGAGCACACAGATCATCTATGTACACTTCTAAGTTCTTTCTCAGAAACTCTTTGAACACGTGGCACATCAACCTTTGGGAAGTTGCAGGTGCGTTCGTCAACCCAAAAGGCATCACATGGAATGCAAAAATACCCCATTTGGTGGCAAAATCCGTTATATGTTGATCCTTGGGGGCAATGGCGACTTGGTTATAGCGTGAGAATCCGTCAAGAAAGATATACACTTCCTTGCCTGCAAATCTTTACCATAAGTGTTCTGCTAGCTTAAGTAACGGGCTTGCTTATCACAACTCTAGCACTTTGTGCTCACTTTACATGAGCTAAAAATCCAAGAAGATGGCCCAAAAGAAGTTGGTGTGAGATGACTTGGGGAGTGGTTGAGTGAATTTTCTTGATGGAACCTCATGGATTTTGGCTTCATTTGATTGCTCCACATGTCCATGATTGATTTCCCATGAATTTGTAGCTTGAAGCTTGACTTTTAACATCATATGTATCAACACATCAACAATGTGCAGATATGATGACAAAGGCTTTGGATGGAAGCAAGTTGAATAGATTCAAATCAATGATTGCATTGCAAGAGATCATGAAGGATTGAAGACTTATGCATCTTAAGCTTGAGGGGGAGCTGTTGGTACAATTAGCAAGCCTAAGTGATTTGCTAATAATTTAGGACAACACATCCATCAATTACCTCACAAGAGAGAACCTCATGAGAACTCATGCTTGTTAATTTGAGCATAGTTACTTTGGATAAATGTAAAATTCAAAAGAAGTTGAAATCCCATGAAGTTAGGAGAGTAACCCACAAATTTTTTGTTGAAGGAATCAAATCAATCAAGTCCCTAAAGTGTAGGATCGGTTTTAGGTGAGGGAAATTCAAATTCAAACTCTTCACATGTGTATAAAGACACATACTTTTATTCGGGGGATGTATGAGTCAATCTGAGAGGATTTGAGCTACATCAGTGAGCATACCTTGAGATCACAACACCTACGGTTAGTCCACTACACTTCCCTTGTATCATATGTTCAATAGCATTTACATTTTTATACACTTCTTCAATTACATTTCTATCTACTGTTCTGTGTTGCATCTTCATCATTATAGTGATCTTGTGGAATCAATTTCTCTATGTATACTCACTCCTTTGCTATAATTTAACTTGGGATAGTTAGAGTAGATTATCTAGCATTTAATGTCAATTTTTATCAAATTTATGCCAATAGATCTTGGTATATGAAATGAATAAGATGACTATGTTTGCATATCCTCTAGATCCTGAAAAGTCGAGATGATGGCCATGACTTGTTAGATTCATTTCTCTTTGCATGGTGTAGCTAAATTCATGAAATAACTTGCTCTAGTTAGCTATACACTTCAATTAGTTGTGTGCAAAAGCTCTCTAGTCAATTCATGCCAAATTGTGAGCTTTGAACATAAGATCGAGACCTTCTATTCCCAAAATAGAAGGTTCTTTACATTTCATGAATATTCTAGTTATCTGTTTTGATTGCAAACAAATGAGATTGTTGTTACAAA
>CM035423.1:113260265-113310265 GCA_020310875.1 Ceratopteris richardii | reverse complement strand
GGATTAATCTTGGCCAAAATGGTAAATGGACCAAATCTTTGATGATCTAACTTTGCACAAGGTCTTGAGGTTTGCAAATTGTTTTTGAGTAACCATACTTTATCCCCAATTTGATACGATGGATTCTGGACATGATGTTGATTTGCATAGTACTTATATTGTTCTTGAGCTTTATGGATCTCTTCCTTGAGTTCTTTGTGAATGTCCATCAGGTACTGGGCCTTGTCTCTAGCAGCTGGGTTCTTGACATGATTTGAGAGTTGTATATCCATCCTTGGATGTTGTCCATAATTTTCAAAGAAGGGAGTCTGCTTGGTAGATGCATGAACACTATTGTTATAAGCAAACTCTGCAAAGGGTAAAAGCTCAAACCAATCATTTTGATGATAGTTGCTAGTGCAACGGAGATATTGCTCCAGGACTTGATTCACCCGTTCTGTTTGTCCATCAGTCTGTGGATGATTCCCTGTAGATAGTTTAATTTGAACACCAAGGAGCTTGCATAAACTATTCCAAAAGTTGGATATGAACTGTGGACCTCGATCACTGACAATGTCATCAGGGAATCCATGGAGCCTAAATATATACCTGAGGAAAAGTCTAGCAGTGGCTGCACCTGTGATTGCCTTGGTAGTTGGAATGAAGTGTGCCATCTTTGTAAATCTATCCACAATAACAAGAATGGCATCATACTTATCTGGCTTTGGTAGATCTGTGATGAAATCCATAGACGATGAAGCCCATGGCCTTTCTGGAATAGGTAGAGGTTGCAAGAGGCCATGAGGTTTATGTCGGGGCACCTTAGAACTATTGCAAGTATCACATGTTCGAATGTATTCTTTGACTTCCTTCCACATCTGAGGCCACCAAAAGTCCCTTGATATGAGTTCTATTGTTTTATTCACTCCAAAATGTCCTGTTGCAAGGTTGTCATGGCGTTGTTGAAGTACTTGGATCCTGGGTTTTCCTGGAGGGACATACAATAGGTTCTTATAGAGTAGTAACCCATCCTTTTCTTGAAATTCGTTTACTTCTTGGAATTTTCCTTCTTGAGCTTTCTGCTTAATGTTACAAAGCAATTCATCCTGTGGTAGATTCTTACGGATCAAGTGATTCAAGGCTGAATCTTCATGATGGCTTGAAGAGATAGTTGCTAACTGGAGATGCTCAGGCTTGAGTAATACACTTTCTTGTTGATCAAAGGCCTCTTCACCCTTCTTTGGTGCAAGGTAAGATCTTCTGGACAGGGCATCTGACTGACATTGTTGACGTCCTAGACGGTATGTGATGACAAAGTCAAATCTAGATAAAAAGTTACTCCATCGAGATTGCCTTCTATTGAGAATCCTGGTGGTCATAAAATACTCTAGGTTCTTGTGATCTGAATACACAGTGACTTTATGAGCTTCTCCTTCTAGATGGTGACGCCATGTATCAAACGCGTCTACTATGGCAAGAAGTTCTTTATCATGAATTTCATAATTAATTTCTAGAGGGGAAAACTTCTTGGAATGATATGCAACTGGATGTAGACATCCATCATCTCCATATTGGAAAAGAATGGCCCCTAGAGCAAAGTCTGATGCATCTGTCTCAAGGAAGAAGGGCTTACTGGAATCAGGATGAACTAGAGTTGGAGCGGTAGTAAATGCTGATTTCAAGGTCTGAAAGGCCTTTTCTGCTTCTTCGGTCCATGAGAATTTGGAGTTCCCTGGAAGCTTGGTAAGAGGTGTCACTATCTTGGAGTAATCTCTGATGAATATCCTGTAGAAATTGGCAAACCCCAAAAAACATTGTACATCTCGAACACATGAAGGTGGTTGCCAATCAAGGATTGTCTCAATCTTCTTAGGATCCATAAAAATTCCTTTATCTGATACAATGTATCCTAAAAATTCCACTTCGTTCTTATGGAAAGAGCACTTCTCCAATTTTGCATATAATCCTTTTTCTCTTAGTTTCTCTAGGACTATCTTTACATGACATTCATGATCCTCTAGATTTTTGGAAAATATCAAGATATCGTCAAGGTATATTACATCTAAATATTCTCGAAAGATATCATTCATCATATGTTGGAAGACAGTTGGAGCATTTGTGAGACCAAATGGCATAACTACATATTCAAAATGGCCATACCTTGTCCGAAATGCTGTCTTCCATTCGTCTCCTTCTCTGATCCTGACAAGGTTGTAAGCTCCTCGAAGGTCAATCTTCATGAAGAATTTTGCTTTTCCAAGGCATTCCAAGAGCTCGGATATGAGTGGTAGAGGATATCTGTTCTTTATAGTGACTTTATTCAATCCACGATACTCTACACACATATGGAGAGTCCCATCCTTCTTCTTTACAAATAAAATAGGAGCTCCTGTTGGAGACTTTGAGTGTTTGATAAACCCCTTCGCTAGGTTATCATCAATGTTCTTGCGTAGTTCTATAAGTTCCTCTGAGGACAGTCTGTAGATTGGTTCAAAGGGCTGTTGTGCTCCCTCTTGAAGTTCTAGGGCACAATCATAGGGTCTATGCTCTGGAAGGATGTTTGCATCTTTCTTTTCAAAAACATCTTCAAAGACTTTGTACTGATAGGGTAGCTGCACTGGATCATCTTTCTTGGATTCTTGAGCTGGTATGGCATAGATCATATATGTCAGTTCATTCCTTATTGCATGTATGAAGGTTTTGGCTCTGACATATGTTGGGTTCTTCTGGATATCTCGAGGGGTGATTTTATTATTCTCCCAATTAATTTTTGGATTATGTTTCTTTAACCACAGAATTCCCATGATAACCATTTTTATTGGACTCGATATTACATTGAAACATGTGTGAATCATGGTCACCAAGGTGTACTCTTAGTGGTATGGTTTCCATGGTTCCATGTTTCTTAACAAGTCCTTCATCAATGAAACATGAGGACGCTCCTGAATCTACCAGAGGGAAAGGGTCTTCTTAGACATGATTAACTTGACAGGGGCAAGACATGTTTCTACGGGTGTGGATGGAATTATGAGACCCTTTCTTATATCATGGTCTGGCTATATGGTCTCTTTTACAACTGGACTTCCTCGTTTCCCTGCTCTACAAGGGTGGCTGCGACTTTGGAGTTCGTTCTCTTGTTGGGACAATTAACTGCAATGTGGCTAGGGTTTCCACAATATAGACATAACTTTTTATCCCTCCTTCTTTGTTTCTCTTGTGGTGTTAGAGGCTGGAACCTAGTTACATCTATCTGCATAGGTTTGGGCATAGACTCATCTCTAGGAGTAGGCTGGAAAGGTTTCCATTGGCGAGGTCTTTCTTCTACTTGTTTTTCTTGTTTCCTTTCAAAAAGGCGGTTATCACATTGAATGGCTTGGTTGATGTATTCATTCAATGTCTTCACCTCTGGCATCGTGAGTAGAAGGTCCTTCACATCATCCCTTAAGCCCCATCTAAATTGGCTTATGAACTAATCTTCATGCCAAGTGAGGTCACATATCAACTGCCTAAATTCTGATGCGTAGGTAGAGGCAGGGCGGTTACCTTGACGTAGCTTCCGAAGTTTTGTTTGTTCCACTTGACTCGTGTCTGCATCTCCAAATGTGGCGATGAGCTCTCTAAGATGTTGGAGTTAGACGTCTGCGGAAGCACGCGAACAGCACAAGGAAGAAGAAGAAGCTTGGAGCACAAACACACAATACTGAATGTATTACTAGAGAATGTACAAAGATAAGTAGCCCATTAGGGCAATAGGTGTATATACAATAGGAGGATACAATAGATGCAATTAATGCAAAGATGGTATTCTCCTCAACACAAGAAGAATCAATTTTGGATTCATGGGTACTAGACCATGATGCATCTTGTAACATAACTAATGCGATAAGTTAATCTAGTTTTATGTAGAGAGTACGTCAAAGGCTCCTCTAGTGTTGGTATATGCTAATTTGTGTGGCAAGATGTCATACAGGCCTTGGGAGGATCTTCGTACCTTCTGATCATCAATGACTATGACAGGAAGATGCGGATGTATTTTCTTCACAATAAGGCTCAAGATTTTTGTAAGATCAAAGAATAACTAGAATTGTCAAAAATGAATGAGTGAAAAGTGTGAAGAAGCTTGGAATAGGAGGTGGTGGTGAGCTCAACTTAGAGGATTTGGAAGGATTTTGAAAGGGCAAAGGAATGAAGTATCACATAGCGACACCTCACTCACCACATCAAGATGAAATTATGGAATGAAAGACTTACACCATTGTTGGGATAGCAATATGTATGAGGGGAGGCATGCACTTTCCTAATCAAATAAGAAAGATACATCATGAAGCTTATGTTTATATATTTTGGTAGTGATGTGTGTGAAGACACTTAGGACCACATGGGCACTTTTTTCCCTCTTTAGGAGTTTTTTTTTCCCTCAGCTTGTATATACACCTATAACACTAATGAGTCACTTATATATGTACGTTTAGTTACGTTCTATATTGTGTTGTGATCTAAGTTTCTTCTTCTTCTTCTTCTTCCTTGTGTTTTTCATGTGCTTTCATAGACCTGGAACTCCAACAATTGGTATTAGAGTAGGTCACCACTTCATCTAGGATGTTTTTGAAACCCCTTCGATCATGGTCTCAAAATCACATGAAAATTGGTGAGCATACTCGTGGAAATTAGGAGTTCAAAACTGCTTCACTTTGTGGCATGAAAATCTTGATATGAGCTCATTTCGACCTTCAAATGCACCTATAGTAGTGACTGTGCAAGCAACTTTGACCTTTTGGGCCAAACATATATACAGGTTTTGGATTACCAGTACAAGTGCCTTGAAGTCTGCTATAGGTTTAGTAGAGCTCAACAAGGTGTTTCTATTCAACTTCTTGAGATACACTCATTTTTCTGCATCAGGGTATTCAGTCACTAGCCATGGCTAAAAGCAATGATGTATTTCTTATGTTGCCTATTGAGGATAAGTTAGATGAAACTAACTACCCATTGTGGGCATATATTATGCATCATGTATCGATAACAAAGGACTATTGACTATTGTGCAGAGTATTGAAGAACGTCCTATGACACCTATAGAAGGTGATGAAGATGGCATTGAAGATGATGATGTTCAAATTCCTAATCATTCTTTGGTTCTTTTTACACCTACTATGGAGCCACTTTAGTGGGATGGCAGAGATGCTTAGGCAAATCCATTGATAGCTTTTCAAACATGCCATTATTCCTCACATTCGCTCTTGCAAGACAACAAAGGATGCTTCGGATACACTTACAACTTTATTCTAGGAAAGAAATGAGGATTGTGGTGCTTACCTCTATTGGAAAGTGAGCATATGAATGAAGGGCATTCCATGGATAGTTTTTTGACAGACTTCAAAGATTTGAAGGAGCATTTGACTTTTGTTGATGATCTTGCCAAATAGTTCACTCGTGTATACTATTATTAACGATTTTCTAGATTCACATGTTTTTCTTGTACTCTTTGATTGATGATGAAAGACAATCCATAATGCCTTAACATTTGAGGATTTAGTCTCTCTTTTGTTGCAAAAAGATCAATCCAAGTAGAATAGGTCAATTATGCATGTTGTAGATCAAGCTTTCTAAGCTAGTCCAAATGGAAAAGGTAAATGGATCTCATTTACTAGTAAGCAGAAATCTACTAGTTGCATAGTCAAAGAAGGAAGACAAACATGAGAAGAAAACATAAAAGAAATTTTTTTTTGCAAATATTGTAAGGGAAATGATCATGTCATAAAGAGTTGTCCAAAACTAGCTCCAAAAGAGGCGAAGAAGAAAGAGGCTAGAAAGATTGTTGCAGAGTTCTCTACACCTAAAATAGAGTCTCCTAATCTTGTGTGAAATGAAGAATGGGCATTTACTATTATTTGTAGCTATGAGCCACCTTCTCATGAAGAGTGTATGTCTGCAGTAGACTTATATGTTTGGTCTTTTGATAGTGGTGCAACCAAACATATTACCTGGTAGTGTAGTTTCTTGCACACAAACAACACTAGGAAGAAGAAGAAGAATATTGAATGTATTGTGTGTTGGAGCACAACACACAATACATTTAGTATTGTGTTTCAAAGCACAACACACAATACTGAATGTATTACCAAGAGAATATACAAAGATAAGTGACCCCTTAGGGTTATAGGCATATCTACAATTTGGGGGGAAAAACCTCCTATAGAGGGAAAAAAGTGCCCGGATGGTCCTAATGTGTTCACACACATCAATACCTAAATATATCAACAAACCCCCCTGGGAGTGATGCAGTGAACAAGGAGCTAGCACTCATGTATAAGGAAGTGCCAACCTATGTGGAATCAATCCAAAAAATTAAGTAAGCCCAAAGCTTTGCACAAAGCTTCAAACTTCTTCCTAGGCAAACCTTTGTGAAAAGGTCTTCGACGTTCTCTTGTGTGGGCACATATGACAAACTAATATCTCTAGTAGAGAACCTCTTCTTGACATACTATAGTGCACCTCAATGTGCTTAGTGCGAGCATGGAACACAAGGTTCCTCGCAACTAGCAAGACACTCTAACTCTTAGTGAAGATGGTGGTGGCAGAAGACTCACCAACACCCAAATCATCCATAAGGCATCTGAGCCTCACACACTCAACACTCACTATGAAAGCTATCCTATGCTCAACCTCATAACTAGAAGTGGCCACACTAGGTTGCTTCTTGCTCCACCAAGATATGAATGAGCTAGCGAGCATTAAGCAAAAACCACTAGTGGACACACGAGTGTCATAGAAACCAACCCACTCAAAGTCATAAAAAGCATGTAAATCTAGCGGTAGTGATCATCCTGTGGGATAAAACAATCTAAGTAGCCAAGTACCACTCAAGTAACAAAAGATGCTCTTAATGGCCTACAAATGCTTGACACCTGGGCAATGCATAAACCTGCTCATCTATGAGATTGCAAAATGAATATTTGGATGAGTAATGCATAATTAAATCAAGCATTCAATAGCCTTCTAATAGAGAACAACATCAAATGCATCTCCAACATCATGAAGAATCAGCTATAAACCTGTATCCATAGGAGTGGCAATAGGTTTGCAGTCTTCAAAGCCAAAACAATGCAATAATGTGTCAATAGATTTTGTTTGATGCAAAGATAGTCCACCATTAACTTGCATAAATTGAATGTCCAAATAATGATGTGAATGACCCAAATCTGGCATGTAAATCAGCCTTAAAATCAAGAATATCCTTCTCATTAGAACTAGTGAGCAGCATGTCATCAACATAGACAACAATGATCAGAAGCACATGATTTGCATGCTTAACGTATAAGGTGCTCTCAGTTGGGTTGTTGTCAAAACCATCTGCAATCAAGTAGGCATGTATATTTTCATATCAAGCACATTGTGCTTCTTTCAAAACATATAATGCCTTTTTCAACCTACACACTTTGTTTTCATGCCCTTTCTGCACAAAACTACGGGGTTGAAAAACATACACTTCCTCATGCAAGTCTCCATTCAGAAATGCACTTTTAATGTCCGACGCATGTACGCTCCAACCATGATGAGTTGCAAGTGCATAGATGCTAGAGCAGTAATCATTCCACATGTAGGCGTGAAGGTCTCATCAAAATCAATGGTTCTTTCTTGAGCATAACCTTTTGCAACAAGCCCCTATCAACTTTTCTATCATGCTTACACTTTAGCTTGTATACCCACTTAGTGCCACTAGCATTCTTGCCAGGAGGAAGGTCACATAAAGACCAGATACCATTTTTCATAATAGCATCATATTCTTGCATAGTAGTCATACGATTTTCAAACTTTTGTGCTTCATCAAATGAAATAGGTTCATTCTCATCACAAAGACTAGAGGCAGCCATAACATAGCAATCTAATGCAAAAGAAGCACTATGAGAGCTTGAACGAGTATGATAAGATAGATGTGCATCTAATTTTCTATCTCACAAAGTCTACACCAGCCATTTAGGCATAGTTTTTGCCTCCTCTATATCAATTCTCTCATCACTAAGTGCATCATATAAATTTGGCTTCATGACTTTCATTGATGATTTTTCCAGAGATGCATGGGTATATCAACTAAAATCAAAGTTCTAAATGTTTTTGTGCTTCAAACAGTTTCTAATTTTGACTAAAAATCTATCAATATGTAAAATGGGCACCTCCATTTTGATCAAGGGAGGAAATATATGCCTTCTGATTTTAATGCATTTTCAATTGAATGTGGGATAAAACATCAGTGTACAATGATGTATACACCTCAATAGAATGGGGTTCTTGAAAGGAAGAACAGGTCACTCATGGAGATGGCAAGGTGTATGGTCAAGCATCATGCTTTACCACAAAGTTTCTCGCTTGAGGCTGTTATGGGTGCAACATATGTACTTAACAGGTATCCCACTAAAGCATTGCAATCTATCACTCCATATAAGGCTTGGCATGGTCCTAAGCCATCTGTTGCTCACCTATGTGTCTTTGGTTGTCTTGCATATGCATTTGTGCCTGAACAACAATGGAAGAAATTAGATGATAAAGTAGCAAAATAATTTTGCATGAACAAGAACCTAAAGAATATCACCATCTTCAATGCCATCTTCATCAACTTCAATAAGTGTATTTGTAGGTGTGATAGGATGTTTTTCAACACCTTACACAATATTCCAGGGTCCTTTTCCAACCAATACATGATGCATCATATAAACCCATAATGGGTAATTGGTACCATCGAACTTATCCTCAACAACCAACATACAGAATACATTATTGCTTTTAGCCATGGCCATTGACTAAAATATCTTGATGCAAAAAAAATTCTGTCTCAAAAATTTGAATTGGGTTGTCATGTTGCTAAACTTGTAGTAGACTTTGAGGAGCTGGCAAACTGAAACCTGTATATATCTTTAGCATAAACAAATGAAATTGCCTGCACACGCACTATGATAATGCATTCATAGGCCAAAATGTGCTTAGATCACCATTTCAACACCACAAAGCAAAGTTGTTTTGAACTCCTAATTGCCCTGAGTATGCTCACCAATTTTTTTGCAATTTTGAGACTATGACCGAAGGGGTGTCGATGACACCCTAGATGAAGCAACAACCTACTCTAATACCAATTGTTGGAGTTTGAGGTCCATGGAAGCATGCAAATAGCACAAAGAAGAAGTTGAAGCTTGGAGCACGACACACGTTACTAAATGTATTACCAAGAGAATGTACAAAGATAAGTGACCCGTTAGGGTTATAGGTGTATCTACAAGCTGGGGAGAAAAACCTCCTAAAGAGGGAAAAAAGTGCCTTGGTAGTTCTAGTGTGTTCGCACACATCATTACCTAAATATTTCAATACCCTTGAGCCTACCTTTATAGGGAATACTATCACATGTTGGTAAGATCATTTTGACTACTTTTGATGGTAGTTCTTTCACATTGTCAGATGCTTTGTATATATCAGAGATCAAGAAAAAGCTCTTGTTAGTTTTAGCATTAGCCAAGATTGGCTTGGTTCTCAAATTTGTTGATGACAAATGTACAATTCATAATCTCTCAAATGATGACATTATTATCACTTCTGGTATTTTACATCATGGGATTTATAAGCTCATAGGATATGAAAAATTTGTGAATGATTCAACATATGCAGTTCAAGATTCTCAGGCTATCTTAGATTCAAAGCTTTGCCATGCACACTTTGGTCATCTAAATTTTGCTAGTTCATTGCACTTGCTGGAATTTGAAATGGTATCCTCTCTGCCCAAACTTGAGGAACCTTATAAACATGTTTGGCAAGGTTGTAATTTGGGAAAAATGAAACATTCTTCCTTCCCAAAAGATGGTTTAGTATGAGCTGCTCATAAATTGCAGCTTGTTCATAGTGATGTTTATGCTCCTATGCAAATACCTTCTTTTGGGAAGTACCTTTACTTTGTGACTTTTATTGATGATTTCTCTAGGCATGCATGGTTGTATCTATTGAAAGCAAATTCCAGAGTGTTTATGTAATTCAAATAGTTTTTGGTCATGGCTTGAAACTTGTCAACATGTAAATTAGGCACCCTTCATTCCAATCGATGGGGGGGATACATGTATTCTGATTTTAATACATTTTTGGTAGAACATGGGATAAATAATTAATGTAGAGTTCCATGTACACCTCAACAAAAAGGAGTTGCTGAAAGAAAGAATAGGTCTCTCATGGAGATGGCGATGTGTCTGATGAAAAGTCAGACTTTACCACATAGCTTTTGGCTTGAGGTTGTTAACAAGTGTCCCACCAAAGCACTACAATTGATCACTCCATATGAGTCTTGGCATGGTTGCAAGCCATCTCCTTCTTATCTATATGTCTTTGGTTGTTTGGCATATGCATTATTATCCAAACAACAAAGCAAAAAATTGGATGATAAAAGTAGTAAAATGTATTTTTGTTGGGTACAATTTGGAGAACAAAGGCTATCACCTATATTATTCACAAATTAAGGAGACATCAATTAGCTCTAAAGTTGTGTATGAAATTTTTTTGCCTCTTTTTACAGGTGGATAGTCAAGTGCTAGACCAAATGAGGCAATTTCTTCTCCTTTACAAGTTTTAAATAATGATCTAGATCATTCCATATTTTATGCAGATTTACATGATGCACTTGTTGGTTAGAGGGATGATATAGAGGAGGCAAAATTATCCCTAAATTGTTGGTGCAGACTTTGAGAGATAGAAAATTAGATATACATCTATCATATCATACTTTTTCATACTCTCATAATGCTTGTTTTGCATGAGATTGGTATGCAATGGTAGTCCCTAGTCTTTGCGATGAAAATGATCTTATTTCTTTTGATGAACCACAAAAAATTGGATGGCTTCTATGCAATCAAAATATGATGCTATTATGAAGAATGGTAATTGGTCTTTATGTGATTCTCCTCCAGGGAAAAAGGCCAATGGCACTAAAGGGGTACACAAGCTGAAACATAAATGTGTTGGAATATTCACAAGTATAAGATGAGGCTTGTTGCAAAAGGTTATGCTCAAGAGAGAGGCATTGATTTTGATGATACCTTTGCTCCCACATGTTGAATGGCCACTGTTCATAGCATTTGTGCACTTGCAACTCATCGTGGTTGGAATGTGCATCAATTAGACATAAAAATTACATTTTTAAATGATGAATTACATGAAGAAGTGTATGCATTTGAGCCCCGTGGTTTTGGGCAAAAAGGTCATGAAAACAAAGTGTGCATGTTGAAGAAGACATTATATGGTTTGAAGCAAGCACCATGTGCTTGGTATGAAAAGATGCATGCCTACTTAATCACACATGGTTTTGAGAATAGTCAAACTGAGAGCATCTTATATGCTAAGCATCTAAATGATGTACTTATTATCATTGTTGTATATGTTGATGGCATGCTACTCGCTAGTCCTAATGAGAACCATATTGTTGAATTTAAGGCTGATTTTCATGCCTCTTTTGAGACGTTAAATTTAGTGCACTTTCATCATTATTTGGGCATTCAATTTATTTGGCCTTAAAGATTGCGAATCTATTGCCATTCCTATGGAAACAAGTTTATGGTTGAGTCTTCATGATGTTACAAATGCATTTGATGTTGTTCTCTATTAGGAGGCTATTAGATGCTTGATTTATTTATGCATAACTTGACAGGAAATTCACTTTGTTGTCTCATAGATCAGCAGGTTTATGCGTTGCCTAGGTGTCAAGCATGTCACGTGGAAGGAGATAAGGAAGAGCGCTCACACACACATTGAGGCAAGGAAGAATGATCTTCTTCTTCTTCTTCTTCTTCTTCTTCTTCTTCTTCTATTACATAAAGGAATATACAAGAATGACCTAAAACAACAATACAACAAGTGCAATATATAAAGAATAGTACATAAGGAGAATCCTAATGTCTGTAAATGAATGAGATGGCAAGAAACAAATGTGCCATCACTCTCGATAGATAAATCTAGTAAAGCTCAATGAAGTATCCCTGACATATATCGGTGTGACCACTATACATGTCGGAGAAATGAAAAAGTGATATGTGTCATCCTAGATCATCACATGATGATCTTGATATCTCAACACTCCCCCTCAAGCTCAATGTCATGTCCTCTAATCCACGCATCTTTTGAAACTTCTTCAGCTTCTCTGCTCTAAGTGCTATAGTAAAAATATGAACAACCTGCTCATCTTTCCTCATATAAACAAGTTCAATATCACTTTCTAATACCTTCTCTCTGATGAAGTGATAATGTACCTTGATATTCTTTGTTCTAGCATGAAAAATAGGATTTCATGCTAATTGAATGCTATTGAGATTATCACAATAGATGATGATAGGTGTTTGCACTTCCCCACCTAAATTTGCCAGTAGCATCTCTAGCCATGATGCCTCATATGCTACCATTGCAACACCTCTATACTCAGCCTCTATACTCAACAAAGCAAAAGTGTTTTGCTTCTTACTGCTCCATGTAATAGCTGCACTCCCAAGTGAAAATAGAAAGCCCCTAGTAGATCTTCTATCTCGAATGCTACCAACCCAATCTACATCGTTGTATCCATGAATCTACAATTTTGCATCAACTTCATAAAACAATGCATAATCCAAAGTAGCACTCACATACCATAGAGTGCATCTCAGGGCATCTAAATGTTGCTTCCTAGGAGTGTTCATAAATTGACTTTCAAGTCCAACAATATAGCTTAGATCAGGCCTTGTAATTGTGAGATATATCAAACTTCCCACAATTTTCCTGTACATAGTAGCATTTTCCAATGCTTCACTTGGTGTAGTATCCAACTTCAAATTTTGACCTAATGGCATAGAAGTTGGCTTACAATCAACCATACCATACTTTTGCAGCATACTTAAGGCATATTGCCTTTGCGACATCCATATACCTGTTTTTGTATGTATAAGAACAATGCCCAAAAAATAGCGCAACACACCAAGATCTTCCATGTCAAATTCTTGCATAAGGAGGTGCTTTACTCTTTAATGCTTGCTTCATTGTCACCTCCTACAATCAATTCATCAACATAAATAGCCACAATTGTGATGTCATCATCACCCTTCCTTGCATATAATGAATGATCTGCATCACACATAGAAAATGCAATGGTGGTTAAGTAGTCAGTAATCCTTGCATGCCAAGCATGAGGGGCTTGTTTAAGCCCATACAAAGCCTTTTGCAACCTGCAAACATATTCTTGGTGCTTTGAATCTTCATATCGTTATGGTTGGTCCATGTATACTTCTTCCTATAACTCACCATGTAGGAAAGCATTCTTCGCATCCATTGGATGCAATGTCCATCCTTTTATTGTAGCTAACACAACAAGTGCTCTGATAGTAGACATTTTAGCTACATGGCTGAATGTTTCCTCATAATCAATGCCATATGTCTATGCATATCCTTTTGCTACCAATCATGCTTTATACCTGCTTATGCTACCATCAACATTGTGCTTTACCTTGTAAACCCACTTGCAGCCTATGGGTTTCTTTCCTTGTGGCAATGGAACTAGCCTCCATGTTTCATTTCTATAAAGTGAAGCCATCTCCTCATCCATAGCTTTCTCCCAATATGTATTCCCAGTTGCATCTTCAAAACAAGAGGGTTCAACATCCTGTATTACCTTTGTCATGTAGGCACAATGAAGAGCCATGTAATTATCATATGTTAATTGTTGCACTGAATTCTGCATCCTCCGAGATCTTCTTAGTCTTGGTTCACTTCTCCTTGTATCATCTACACGTGTCTCTCTTACTCCTGGAGTCTTCATAGAGGGCAATCCAAGTTCCTCACCAAGACTCTTTTCTTAACTGCTTGAATCTCCATCAATGTCTTCAAAACTTGTAGATATTTTAGTACCAGCAGAAAGCTTTTCTTTACCTTTCTTGGATGTATTTGATGAATTTGTTGGACTGAAACTTATATGCAATCTTTCACTCCATGGATTTGAGTTTGAACTATTGCTTGGTGGTGCATCTGGTCAACCCAAAACTTGAGATTTTGCACTTGATTTTTGTTGGTGTAAATCACAAGCCTACACATTTGGCTTGAAAGATATCATTGAATTCTATACATATGTGAAGAAGCATAGGAACATAAGCTAGTGGTTAATTACCACTTTACTTCATTGTAAAAGTCAAAATGACTTGGAATCTCTTGTAACCACCTACCAAAAGGATTCGTGGAAAAATTAGTTGTTTGATTGAAAGAATATCTCCAAGCATTTAGGAGCTTGATCATAGGGAGCCAAAAGTTTGAATTTGAATTCAAACTTTTACTCATTCCTTATAAAATTGGACATGAAAAGTCGCGGGTAAGAGAGAGCACTCACGAGCCTAGCATTACTGATTTTTGAGTGTGTGTGAGGTCTACATTCTAGCCCACACCTCTCTACACCATTTGGCAATGTTATTCATGCCAATGGAGTTGTATACAAATGTTCATTAATACATACATTCACATTGTCCATCTCTGAGTTCTCTGTTGGTCTACTCAAAAGTTTGTCAACTTGTCAAGGGCATATCTCGGTCAATTCTTCACCAAATTCAGTAATTCAAAGCTTTTTGGATTCAGCTTGAAGTAATCTACATGCTGACAAATTTTGAAGACATTATATTCAGCCATTTTGAAGAAATCTGCATCGAGGTGATCTCTGGTCATTTTCTGCTACAGTCCTAAAAAGTCGGGGGTATAGCTTAACTTGCTAAATTGATTTCTCTTAGCATAGTTTATCATTTTACATCATTCCACTTGGAATAGGTAGCTTACTAAGCTAATTAGATACCCCTAAAAGGAATTTTTCCAATTCCTACTGTGTTGGTCATACTGAGCAAAATATCCAGCAGGTGTCAAGACATAAATAGAAGGTTTTCTTGAGTTTGTAACTTCCAAAGTTATCTATTTTGATTCAATCATTACACACATCATTTCCAAAGCACATAGGACATTTTATGGTGTCATTGGAAAATTAAGGAGGTCTAGTTATCAACTCTGAAGCAAAAGAGGGCTGGTACAAAGCAGGTTTAGCAGTAACTACTCAGTCTCTTGGAGCATCCATCCATCTTTCCCAACAGTGGTATCAGAGCAAACTAAGGTAAAATTGGAGATGGTTTTCCTTCATTCATTGATAAATTGGACAGGAACAACTATCAAGCATGGCCTCTAAGGATGAAGACCTACCTACAAGGAAGGAGTCTCTATGGATACATCTCAGGAGATGAGGAATTGCCCTCATTCAAAACAAGAGGATTACCAACCAAGGAAGAACATGAAAGGCTCAACACATGGTGTGCTAAGGATGCATTGGCAAGGTCTTATTTACTCAACTCTATATCTGATTTTCTTTTGCCACCTATTAGAAATTGTAAGACATCCCAAGAGACTTGGGAAACCTTGTCATCATATTTTTCCTCCAACACAAGGGCTAGGAAAAATCAGTTGTGGATTGAATTCACAACATTAAGGAAGCAACCTAAGCAAGCTGTTTCAGAATTTGTGACCACGATTAAAGATGTAGCAGATCAGTTAGCAAGCATTGGAGAAGAGATTGAAGAAGAAAAGATTAAGGCAAGTGATCAATGGGATCAAGGCTAATGACAAATGGGGACGCTTCACCACAGCTATGGATCTTTACATGGACATGCACACTCCAGATCTCACAACTCTCATGGGACAATTGTTTACTCATGAAGCAAAGCTCAACAAAAATGGAGACACATCCAAAGGTAAACTCTTCTGCCCTATATACAGATAAGAAATCTAAAGATAAAGGCAAAAGCAAGAAGGTGGAAGATGAAGGTTCTACCTCCCAAGCCAACTATGCAGGTAGAGGTAGATCATCAAGAGGAAGGGGCAGAGGAGGTAAGCCAGGTAGGGGGAGATCTTATAACTCCTCACCATGCAACATTTGTGGTCTATCAAATCATACTACAGATGAGTGTTTCAGGAATTACAAGAATCGGAGAGGAAGAGGATATCACAGAGGTGTCTACTCACAGTCAAGAGGTAGATTCAACCATCACCAAGGCTACAACAATAACTACAACAACAACTACAACAATAGTTACAATGGCAACTACCAAGGAGGATTCAAATCCAAGAAGGATTACAACAACTACACAGAGGAGCAGGATGACTCTCTTCTAATCATGAACATGACTTCAAAATCAGGTACAAATGATGACCACCTATTCTACATTGACTCAGGATGTTCAAATCATGTGGCTGGCAATGTAGCATTACTCTCTGATCTTGAGGAACCAAAAGGTAAGCATCAAGTCCAAACAGGTGATGACACAAAGCATTATGTAGTTAAAGTTGGAAATGTTAAGACTTGTGATGGAAATCAGAATTTGTTGAGCAGGGTATTCTATGTACCAACTATTACCAAAAATTTGATGAGTGTTGGTCAGATTGTGGAGAAAGGTTTGCAGGTCAGATTCAACCAATATGGAGCATATGTGGAGGATCCAAGACATGGGTTCAAGAGGATTGCTAAAGGAGAAAAATCAGGTAGACTTTTCACTTTTGAGTTAGAAGATACAAAGAACATTGCACTATACAGTTATAAAGATCAGACACTTTCAGAGCTTGAGATTTGGCACAAAAGGTTAGGGCACATAGGAGAAAGAACCTTGAAACAAATGTGCAGGGACCAATCTGTGCTTGGGATACCTAATGTATCCAAGCAACATATGATTTATAAGTGTGGTGCTTGTCAATTTGGGAAGTCTCATAGGTTACCCTTCTCCAAGAAAGGATACATGCATGAAGACGACCTAGAACTTGTACACACAGATGTATGGGGACCAAGCAAAGACCCCTCTGTCTCAGGATCAAGGTACTATGTGTCTTTCATTGATGATTATGGCAGATGGATTGTATTGTACTTCATGAAGCACAAGGATGAGGTATTTAATTGCTTTAAAAAATATCTTGCATTAGTTGAAAACCAGACAGGAAGGAATTTGAAGAGGCTAAGGTCAGATGGAGGAGGTGAGTACTTCTCCAATGAATTTGAAGACTTCTTGCAGGACAGAGGCATTAAAAGAGAAATAACAACAAGGTATTCTTCTGAACAAAATGGGGTAGCTGAGAGAAGAAATAGATTAATTGTTGAGACAGCTAGATCTATGCTTAATGAGAAAAGGTTACCTAACTATCTATGGGCAGAGAGTGTTTCCACTGCCACGTACCTCATAAACAGGTTACCATCTAAGTCTCTTGATGGCATGACACCCTATGAAGCATGGCATGGTAAGAGACCCTCACTTGACAATTGCAAAATAGTTGGATGTGTAGCATATGTACACATTCCTTCAGAGATAAGAGGTAAGCTAGACCCAAAGGCTGAAAAATGCATTTTTATTGGGTATGATTTAAATCAAAAGGGTTACAGGTTTTAGAATCCCATCAATAAGGGATTCATGGTAAGCATAGATGTTGTCTTTGATGAAAATGATTCTTGGTATGAGAATGAATGCAGGAAGGTCAAATTACCCTATGATTTGGAAGAGGAATTTCCAAGTCTTACAAAGGAAGAACCTACTCAGAATAAAGCCTCAAGTTCAGATGATGAATATACTATCAACCTTGAAGTATTTTTTGGGACTTGAATTAGTCTACACTAATTCAGGGATATACATCACTCAGAAAAAATACATACAGGACATGTTGAAGAAGTTTCACTTGCAGGATGCCAAAGTAGCAAGCACTCCAATGGAGGTAAACCTAAAACTAAGTGCCCATGAAGGTTATGAAGTCAATGACATTACAGGTTATCAAAGTATGGTGGGTAGTTTGAACTATGCTACCTTAACAAGAATAGATATTGCATATGGAGTTAGTGTGCTAAGTCAATTTATGCGCAAGCCAAGGATACCTCACTTAGAGGCTGCCAAGAGAATCTTGAAGTATCTCAAGGATACATAGAACCATGGTTTGTATTTTCCTTACACTTCAGATATTGATATCAAAATTTATTCAGATGCAGATTGGGAAGGATGCAAGGATGATAGGAGGAGCACTTCTGGATATATTTCTTTTGCAAGTGACAAACCAATTTCATGTTCTTCAAAGAAGCAACCTACTGTTGCCTTGTCTTCCACAGAGGCAGAGTATAGAGGACTGGCTAATACCACACAAGAAGCAATATGGATTAAGATTTTGTATACAGAATTGGGATTATATACTAGGTCACCAATTATCTTTGGAGATAATACAAGTTCTCTTCACCTTGCAGCTAATCCTATTTATCATGTTAGGACCAAACACATAGAGGTCCATTACCATTATGTGAGAGCGAAATTGATAAGCAAGGACATTCAACTTACCTATGTATCAACCAACATGCAATGTGCAGATTTGTTGACTAAAGCTTTGGATGGAACCAAACTTTGCAGATTCAAATCCATGATTGGATTGCAAGATGTGCTTGAAGATTGAAGATGAAGACTTAAGCCAAAATGTTCGCTTGAGGGGGAGCTGTTGGTGTAAATCACAAGCCTACACATTTGGCTTGAAAGATATCATTGAAGTCTATACATATGTGAAGAAGCATAGGAACATAAGCTAGTGGTTAATTACCACTTTACTTCATTGTAAAAGTCAAAATGACTTGGAATCTCTTGTAACCACCTACCAAAAGGATTCGTGGAAAAATTAGTTGTTTGATTGAAAGAATATCTCCAAGCATTTAGGAGCTTGATCATAGGGAGCCAAAAGTTTTAATTTGAATTCAAACTTTTACTCATTCCTTATAAAATTGGACATGAAAAGTCGTGGGTAAGAGAGAGCACTCCCGAGCCTAGCATTACTGATTTTTGAGTGTGTGTGTGAGGTCTACACTCTAGCCCACACCTCTCTACACCATTTGGCAATGTTATTCATGCCAATGGAGTTGTATACAAATGTTCATTAATACATACATTCACATTGTCCATCGCTAAGTTCTCTGTTGGTCTACTCAAAAGTCTGTCAACTTGTCAAGGGCATATCTCGGTCAATTCTTTACCAAATTCAGTGATTCAAAGCTTTTTGGATTCAGCTTGAAGTAATCTACATGCTGTCAAATTTTGAAGACATTCTATTCAGCCATTTTGAAGAAATCTGCGTCGAGGTGATCTCTAGTCATTTTCTGCTACAGTCCTAAAAAGTCGAGGGCATAGCTTAACTTGCTAAATTGATTTCTCTTAGCATAGTTTATCATTTTACATAATTCCACTTGCAATAGGTAGCTTACTAAGATAATTAGATACCCCTAAAAGGATTTTTTCCAATTCTTATTGTGCTGGTCATACTGAGCAAAATATCTAGCAGGTGTCAAGACATAAATAGAAGGTTTTCTTGAGTTTGTGACTTCCAAAGTTATCTGTTTTGATTCAATCATTACACACATCATTTCCAAAGCACATAGGACATTTTATGGTGTCATTGGAAAGCTAAGGAGGTCTAGTTATCAACTCTGAAGCAAAAGAGGGCTGGTACAAAGCAGGTTTAGCAGTACCTACTCAGTCTCTTAGAGCATCCATCCATCTTTCCCGACAATTTTTCAACATTTTCTTTGTCATTTGGGTCACAATTAAGTCCTTCTTTAGCATCTTCATATAAGTTTGACATTTCATCAAACACCACATCTCTGCTTACCTTCACCTATCGTGTGAGTGGGTTATAACATTTATATCCAGTTTACTCAAGGGAATATCCAATGAAGATACATTTTTCTACTTTTGGATGAAGCTTCATCATTATCTCATATGGAACATGTACATATGCAATACAACCAAAAACTTTCATATGTGATAGGTTTGGCTTTTTACCTATGAACTTCTCTTCATGTGTAACTTGATGTACAACAATAGTCAAAGTTCTATTCATGATGTATATACCAATTGACACAACTTCTTCCTAATAACAATGAGGCATATTCTTCTCAACCATCAAGGCTCTTGTTATTTCTGCAATATGTCTTTTTTTGCATTCAGCAATGCCATTCTGTTGTGGTGTGTACCTACATGAAAATTGACGTCCAATTCCATGAATTTTTAGGAAGTTGCTGAACTCATTTGACATATATTCACCTCCTCCATCAGATCTTAAGATTTAAATATACTTCCCTGTTTGCTTTTCCACCATAACTTTAAAATTCTAGAAGTGAGTGAACACCTCACTCTTCTCTTTCATGAAATATACCCATACTTTTTGTGTATGGTCATCAATGAAAGTAACATAAAACCTACAACCACCCATAGATGTGGTCTTTTTAGGACTCCAAACATCTATATGTACTAGTTCTAGCACATTCTCACTAACATGCTTGTCACGCAAAAATGATGCTCTTGATTGTTTACCAAATTGACATGTTGCACATACCTTTTGCATTTCTACAACTTTGAAATTTGGTAGTCCATTGACAATCTCCTTTGATTGCATCAATTTAAACCTCTTCAAGTTTGCATGTCTAATTCCTTTGTGCCACATCTCTATATCAGCAATAACTTCTACATCTTTTTTAGACTTGTCACGCAAAAATGATGCTCTTGATTGTTTACCAAATTGACATGTTGCACATACCTTTTGCATTTCTACAACTTTGAAATTTGGTAGTCCATTGACAATCTCCTTTGATTGCATCAATTTAAACCTCTTCAAGTTTGCATGTCTAATTCCTTTGTGCCACATCTCTATATCAGCAATAACTTCTACATCTTTTTTAGACATGACTACATTCATTTCAAGAATTTTCACAATTAAGGTGAGCATCTTGCCTTTTTTGTTTCCTTTGGCAATCAATCGTCCATCCTGTTTGTACTCTTCTACATTTAACCCATCAGCATTGAACCTCACTTCTAATCCCTAGTCAACCATTTGTCCAACAAAAATGAGATTCTTTGTTATATTGGGAACATGCAGCACATCAGTAAGATGTTTTATCTTCCTGTCCTCCATAGACAATGCTATGTTTCTTGTATGCTCAATAGGGTGTGATGTGTCATCACCTATTTCAACATATCCAAGAATTGGTAATTTTTGCAAACTAAAAAACCATTTTGCATGATTGGTCATGTGATTTGAAGCACATGAATCAACATTCCAGACATTATCATTCGATTTTGAAACAGCATTAGACATTGTATTCATCATATGATGTTGAACTATGAACAACTTCTTAGAATCATTTGCACTTGTGGATGCATAGTTGTTTTGCTACCTTCTGTTATTTTGATTCTTCAACCTACAATCATGTTCAAAGTGTCCAAGTTTACCACAATTCTAGCATCCTTTACTATCATTACCTGAATCATTTCTCTCGAAATTTATGTGGCCTCTTTGGCTCCCCCTACCTCGAAATTGTCCTTTACCCCCTGCATGATTCTGATGTTGAACTTGGTCTTGGTTCCTATTTGCTCCTCCACTTCTGAAGCCTCTACCTCTACCTCTTCCTATACTAGAGTAGAAAACCTACTCAAAACTAGGTTTTCCTTGGGATTTTGAGTCCTTACCAAGATTCTTTTCTTCAATAATAAACATGGACACCAAATCAACAAAATTGGGAATATTTTCCCTATTCTGAATAGATGTTCTAAACTCCTTATATGTAGCTCCTAGACCACGAATGCACATTTCCACCTGATCATCATCATCTACATTCATGCCAATACATGCAAGTGACTCACATATGCTTTTGACTTTTAGGGTTTAGTCACTTACTAACATGCCATTTTTCTCCAATGTATGCAACTCGTTCTTGGGTTGTTGTTTATGTGCCTTTGTATTGGTCTCATACAATGTGATCAAACTGTCCCAAGACTCTTTTAGAGTCCTGGCATCATATATGTGCCCAATCATGCTATCTTGTATGCTAATATATAGCCAAGGCATTATCTTTCATGATCTTTGATTCCTTTCCTCGTATGCTCCAAAATAGAAATTTGAGAATTTTCATGCTAATTTTCATAGCAATCTAAGGTTGTTTGTGAATTGCACTTTCTCCATGCCTTCTCGCATACTCTTCATTGTCAGCCTTCTCCACGAGCTCTCTACAACCACGCTGGCTCTAATATCATGTCATGAGAAAGGAAATAAGGAAGAGAGCTCACATGCAAATTGAGGCAAGGAAGAATGATCTTCTTCTTCTTCCTCTATTACATAAAGGAATATACAAGAATGACCTAAAACTGCAATACAAAAAGTGCAATCTATAAAGAATAGTACATAAGGAAAATCCTAATGTCCACGAATGAGGGAGATGGCAAGAAACAAATGTGACATCACTCTTGATAGATAAATCTAGTAAAGCTCAATGAAGTGTCCCTGACATATACCGGCGTGACCACTATACATGTGAGAGAAATGAAAAAGTGATAGATGTCATCCTGTATCATCACATGTTGAGCTTGATATCTCAACAAAGCATAGGTAGGTGGTTAAGTGCATCTTTCACTACTTGAGTGGTACCCAACTACTTGGATTGTTTTATCCCAAGGGGGCTCATTATTGCCATATTTACATGCTTTTGTTGACTTAGATTGGTTGGCTGCTATGGCACTCATGTGTCCACTAGTGGTTTTTGCTTCATGCTTGGTAGCTCATGCATATCTTAGTTGAGCAAGAAGTAGCCTATTGTGGCCACTTCTAGTTGTGAGGCTGGGTATAGGGCATCTTTCATAGCAGTTGTTAAGTGTGTGTGGCTCATACACTTTTTCACTGATTTGAGTGTTGATCACTCTTTTTCCACCACCATCTTCACTAACACTCAGAGTGGATTGGAAATTGTGAGGAACCCTATGTTCCATACTCACATAAAGCACATTCAGGTGGACTATCATTATGCCAAGGAGAGGTTCTCTACAAGAGATATGGTACTAGTCTTTGAGGTAAATCTATTTTAGGCACATGTTGGATGTGTGAGAGCTAGTTAGTATCGCCTGTCACTTGTGCATGGACCATGTGAGTTTGACACACACATTTTTGTCACTGTTGTCTTAGATGAGGACCTAATTCAAGGTGCTTACATGATGGTAAGAGTCTTATTATGAAGATAGTGAATGTGAAGAAGGAATTCAACATCGTTTGATCACTTACACTTGTTTTCTGATACACAAAGTGTGTGTGTGTGTGGTGTAGCAAGTTTTTAGGAGTAGACTAGGAACTGGACGAATAAGGGTTTAGGGTTTAGAAAAAAATTGTATTTATTAGAGGTTACTAATTTTGGTTAGTATCTAAAACCAAGAAAACCACATCAACTTTCAATGACCAATATCACCAAGGATTGTATCATCTAGAACTTTCCCTATAGAGATAGTAAGGAGATAGAATCTGAGAGGAAAGACCGTTAAGGTGGGCTCTATGCCGTGGAGATATGACTTTGGCACATATACATGCATGTGGGTAGAAATGACACATCTTAAGTGTCATGAGGATTTATTTAAGGGAAACAATAGAAATTTGTGTAACCAAGCACAGTCAGGAAGAGAGGAGTGCACAACAAGCATAGTGATCAACTTTAAATTTGAAAAATAGTTGAAAAAAGTCCAAGTGTCACGACCAGTGAGTTTGGTATCACGATACCAAATTCTTGTGTGCCATAAGCACCTGGCAAGTGTCATGTATTGCCAACACCTCACTCCTAGTTGAGTATTGTGATACTCAAGTATCATGTATCATGACTGGTTGAGTGTTGTCACATGGTATTTGTGTCTTGAGTATCATGTGTCATCCTTAGTGTGTATCATGTATCACCAATAGCATTGTGTCATCACATGACAAGTCGTGTCATGTATCATTGTGACATGGTATCATATCATCATGTTCAAGTATCATGTATTGCCGACACCTTGACTTGTATCGTGTGTCATGAAACTTAAGTGTCATGTATCATTGCCCTCTATATCATGTATCATCTAATTAAGTATCATATCATGGAGTGGTGTATTGTGCATCATCTAATCAAGTATCATATCATGGGGTGTATCATGTATTGCTTTAGAGGCATAAGTATCATGTATCATGATTCTTTGGGACAAGTCACGTTTGGACCAGAATGATACTTAGAAAAAAATTAATTATAAATCCCATCCAGAGCCAAAAACCAACTTAGAGGAAATCTAAATTGTGAATGAACTTGAGATCAAGATGTGTCTCAGGGAATCAAACGAGCATACTTTCCTTAGTATAGAGAGTAACCCAGAGAAGCATACACTTCACTTATTCAAGCACTCCTAGTGAATCAAAGAGTGAGTAAATGGTGGGCTCAAAAGACATGCACAACTTTGTCTTCTCAACTGAAGTTATGTCTTTGATAGAAAGGGAATATAGAACTTCTTTGTAGTTCATTTCTACTAATCTACTTGGAGTTCCCATATACGTAAATGGATTCAATAGATCAACTTCTAGGCTAAGAGACTCAAGAACTTCTAAAGTCATTCAAAGACCAGCTATCAAATTTGAAGGTGGATTCTATGTGGATAGAAAAGGTACTCTATACCTAGTAACTAACCAATAGGAGAGAATCAATGAAATGGGTAAGATTGAAGAACCTAGTAGCCCTAACCATACAAGTAATGGAGAACTTGTGATGAATCCTAGAGGGAATTCAATAGTGGTGAACATCTTGAGAGGGTATACGATTCCTCAATATGATGACATGATGAATTTCTATCTAATAACTAGCACAAATAGATTGTTGCAAGCAACTATGCACATAATTGGAAGCAATGTTAATCATGCTTCTATATATGAGTTGCATGATCCTAAAGACTCCTCATGAGTCAGATATCTAGATCAAGATAAGAGAACATATTGGGAAGTAATAGATGCTGAAAAGTCTAGACTATAATATATGGGTTTGCCAATGTTTCCTCCCAGGGAACATGCAACTTCTTCTCACAACCATAGAGTCAGTAATAAAGCCAAGGAAACCCTAATCTAGGGCAAGGAAATTGGTAGAATATTCTCGAGATACCTCATGTCCATTTTTCAATGCCAGACAATAGCACCACATCAAACCCTCAAATGGGAGGTGAGATGATGAATAGACCACCCTTTTTTCTAAGAACTCCATAAGGACAAGGATGAGGTGTGCATCCAATAGTTCAACTTATTCCTCGACCACTAGATGTGGGTAGGAGGTCGAGACCTTCTTAGGTTACTAAGTGCATTAAGAATCATTATGATGGTTCACGAGATCCCTACAAGCACAAGGCTGAATTTAAACAAGTGTTGCTTGGAACAACTTTGGCATGGTTCCACCTTTAGACCATAATGGATTTGTTAATATTGAGCAATTATTAGATGCCTTCATTGGTGAGTTTACAAAGAGAAGAATTAAGCACAACACCTCTTCTTTGATTCATAGCTTCAAACAAGCTAACAACACTCTTTGAGGCTAGTAACCAGGAAATTCAAACAAGATGCTGATCGATGTACAATGGTAGAAAGGCCTACCCAATCAAAAATAATATCACTATTTTTTTACAGGATTAACTATTGAAATTTTGAGAGCCTTAGTGTATGTAAAACAATTAGACACTTTGGATGTGTGTATTAAGGAATGTATAGATTTGGAGGATAATTTAGGTAATGTCCTTAAAATTCTTCAAACTTCATTTAACTATGAAAAGTTTCATCTAGTAGTGTATCTACTCACTCCAAAAATGTGGAAGAATTAGCAAAATTGGTTGCTTAAAAGCTTGGAGTACAAAAACAACAAGGGACAAAATTTTATTACTCTCAACCCATGCAAAAGCCAATGTTGAGAAGATGTATTCACTATGGAGGAGACCATCCATCTCATGCTAGTGCAAGAGGAGGACCTTTTCCACCATAACAATATCCTTATGGAAGACCACACATGCAGGGACCAAGCTTCTATTGCCACATTGAGCATAAATACACTAATCCTTGAAATTGCAATTGGTAGATGGACATGTGGAGTATCCCTTAGGACTCCTAGAAAATATGATCTTGACTACATGCAGAGTAGAATTTGAACACACCTTAGCCATATGCCAATTTGATAAGGCAGGCAATTATGAAATGATCTTAGGAAGACCATTCATGTAGCAATTGAAATAAGTTCAAGATTGGGGAAGAGATGCCTTATACCTTCAACATCAAGGTACTACAACTAAGATAATGTTAGAGATTCACTCACTAATTATGCATAACGACATAAGACGAAGAAAAGAAAAATCAAGCCTTAGTGAAGGGACAAATTCATGCCTGTAATATACAGCATAGAAACTTCCAGAATTAGAGTTTGAATCTTGGATCAAAATGTATATAAGAGAGATCATAGAACCGGAATAAGAGAGAGCATTGAACCGGAATAAGAGAGTGAGTGCAAGTAAGTGCACAAATAGCAGATGTATGAGAGTAGAAGACGCCAGAGATCGCGTATGTAGAGATGAATAACAAAAACTGAAATGTCGGGTATTCATCTGAGAGAGATGGTAAGGAATAACTACTTAGAGTAGGAGAGTTTTCCATAGCTATGAGCAAAGTGAGGCCAAGCTATATTTTGTACACATCTTCTCTAATAGAAAACACATGTTCATGTGGAAGTTTGAGCGCATTCTTCGTATGTGAAGAAATCTGAGAGATTTCATGTTACTGTGAAAGTTAGTTAACAGTTATAGTTTTCACACTAAATGTTTTCCAGTACTTCTATGAGTTAGATCTTGAAGTACAGTGTAAAGTTTTGTATGAGATATAGCTTATCTTGTAGCTATAAGTCTCTATTATAAGTTGATCAAAGATTTCGATGAAATGGATATGTACACACAGTACAAAGTCTGACCGAAAAGAGGTATCCAAAATTGGTGAAGTTTTTCTTTAAACTTCAGATAGAGTTCATTCAGTGAAGGAAGTTCAGGTATCACTTCCTTACTTCACGTATACACATTTGAAGTAACTACAAACAGATTTGCTGTTGATTCCGGTAGTATTCCGGTGCAATTACGGTGAGATTCGGGTGATAGTCTGGTGAAGTTCCGGTGGAATTTTGGTGAGTTCAAAACACAGTTTTAACAAAGTTAAGTGACGCAAAGATTGTTTAACTGTAAGCTAATACAGTAGTGTAAAGACTGAAGTAAATCAGTTCAGAATTGAAGAAAAACATGAAGTTTTCTGTAAAGTGAATTCTCGGTGGTCACTAGATACAGTTATAAGTTTTCAGTTTCAGAAAGTTTGCTAAGCTACTGATGATTATAGAGGTGTCCTAACATCACTCTAGCTTAGTTTTTGTGGTGTAAGCGAATTCCACAATAAGCGCTGCACCAACAGTGGTATCAGAGCAAGTAAGATCCATCAGTGGTATTAGAGCAGGTTAATCAAGAGTGATATCAGAGTAGTAAGATCCACAAGTGGTACCAAAACAGAAAAGGTTCTGAAGAGCAGAAAAGGTTTCTTAGAAGAAGAAACGGAAAGAGAATTTGAAGAATTCTCATAAAGAAAGGTGAAAGCTGAGGTGATCAACAACAAATGGTGTCCAGAAGAGTTCCGAAGTCACTCTCAAGCTAAAGGTTTACAAAAGGTAAAATCCTTTAACGTTACACTCACCGAAAGTAACAGAAACAAGAAGATCATGTCAGATCGTATCTCAATTGATAAATTGGACAGAGATAACTATACCGCATGGGTAATGCGAATGGAAGCTTTACTTATGAGTAAGCCTTAATGAAATATGTGACAGGAGAAGAAAAGAAGCCGACTTTTGAAGACGACAGTCAACCGAAGAAAGAAGAACTAGAAGCCTTGATGCTGTGGCAGAAGAAAGATGCAACGGCAAGAGCTTATGTTTACAATACCATTACAGATCATCTATTGCCGCACATTAGAGGTCTGGAGAAAGCAGAAGATATATGGAGAGCATTGGAAGATCACTTCCAAAATACTACGAAAGCTAGAAAGGCTAGCTTATGGTCGGAGTTCATAACATTCAAGAAAAAGCAAAGTCAAAGCATTAGTGATTATGTCACTAAGATGAAGGACTTGGCAGATAGTCTTGGATTGATTGGTGAAGATATCGAAGACCACAGGTTAATAGCGCAAGTGCTTACACGTTTGAGAGGAGATGAAAGGTGGAAACCTTTCGTACTCTCAACTTTAAATCATTTTGTACCAAATTTAAATCATTGCTTAGGCTAATGCTAACGTTTGAGCAAGATTTGAAGACAGATGGAGAAAAAGGACATAGTTCGGCTATGTATGCAAAGAACAAGAAGAAAGGTGATAAAGGAAAAGAAAAAGATGAAGAAGAAGTGACTGCTCAAGAAAATTATTCAAGAGGAAGAGGTAACATCAGAAAAAGAGGTAAAGGAAGAGGTAAGCAGACTAACAACAAGAAAGCTTGCTGGATCTGTGGATTAAGCAATCATTTGGCTCATGATTGTTGGCATAATTCTCAAGGATCAAGTTAGAATCAGAATAACAATAGCAGAGGCAGAAGCGGAAGATATCAAAGAGGAAGACAAAGCCAAAGAGGCGGATATGGTAGAGGTGGAGTAAGAGGTTGGGGATAGAATCAGTCTCACAACACTACCTACTACAACTATATGAATGATATGCAGAATGATGGTCATACGACATTGATGGTGAACTCAATAAGTGTGTCAGAGAATGAAGACCTCAAGGTATTCTATATTGACTCTGGTTGTTCAAATCATTTGTCAGGAAATATAGAATTATTATCAGAACTTGAGGGAGGTATTTCAAATCATACAGTACAGACAGGTGATAATAGAAAACATAATGTAAGGTCAATTGGAAAAGTAAAGTGTAAGAATAGAGCTGACCTACTAACAAATGTTTTGTATGTTCCAACAATCCCGAAGAATCTGATCAGTGTGGGTCAGATAGTAGAAAAAGGTTTTCAAGTCAGGTTTACAAATGAAGGAGTATTTGTCGAAGATCCAGAGAATGGATACAAACAGATTGTTCATGGTAAAAAGGAAGGTAGACTTTTTACTCTAAAAGTACAAGGGAATGTTGGTCAAGCCTTGATCACACATGGTGATGATGTATTTACAGAACTAGACCTCTGGCATAAGAGGCTAGGACATTTTAATGAAAAGGGAATCAAAGCTATGGTAGAGAAACAGTCTGTGAGAGGATTACCAAACATGAAGAACCAACATATGATTCACAAATGTGAAGCCTGTCAGATGGGAAAAGCCCACAGGTTACCATTTCAGAAAAATGGTTACAAACACGATGGTGTGCTAGAACTCATACATACAGACGTATGGGGGCCAACAAAAGAAGGATCTATCAGCGGATCGAGGTATTATGTTCTGTTTATTGATGATGCAACAAGATGGATAACTCTTTATGTTTTGAAAGAGAAATCACAAGTGTTTGGAGCTTTCAGACATTTTCATGCATATGCTGAAAGACTTACAAGACAGAAACTCAAAAGACTAAGGTCTGATAGAGGAGGAGAATATTTTTCTCAAGAGTTCAATGATTATCTGTGGAATGCAGGTATCAAAAGGGAAATAACTTGCAGGTATACACCACAACAAAATGGAGTAGCAGAAAGAAGAAACCGAACTCTAGTTGAGTTTGCAAGAGCAATGTTAAAAGAGAAGAATTGTCCAAACTATCTTTGGGCTGAGGCTATAAATACAGCAACATATTTGGTAAACAAATTACCATGTACAACTTTAAATGGGATGACCCCTTATGAAGCTTGGTGGGGCAAGAAACCAACACTTGATCATTGCAAAGTGTTTGGATCAGTTGCGTATGCTTATGTACCATCACAGTTGAGACATAAGCTTGAACCAAAAGCTGAAAAATATGTGTTCATCTGATATGATGAAAAGCAGATGGGTTGCAGGTTATGGAGTCCTCTAACCAAATAGTTTATTGTTTCCAGCTGGTATACAGATAAGGAGCATAGTGTTGAAACACTTGAAGAAGAGATAAGAAGAAATGAAAAAGGTAAATCACATATGCAGGTGAATGGAGATGAAGATCGCATGCAGGCAAGTACGTCCAGGATCGGATCAGGTATGAGAAATGAAGATGGATCAAGATTTGATGAAGATGTGTATTCAGATACACATGAAGAGTTTGAACCAAGAAGGTCAAACAGAGTAAGGAAACAACCAACAAGGTATTCCTATGACACTTCTTATTTGACTCAGAAAAACTATGCTTACTTAGTAAAGGAAGATGAAGAACCTCAGAGTTACAGTGAAGCAAAAGGTAAGAAACAATGGGAAGAAGCGATGAAAGAAGAGTTTAATGCACTAGAGGAGAACAAGACTTGGGAACTTGTTCCAAAACCAAATGGTAAGAAAGTGATTGGAAACAAATGGGTTTACAAAGTCAAGAAGCTTGCAGATGGAAGGATAGCCAGATACAAAGCTAGACTGGTAGTCAAAGGCTATGCTCAGACATATGGCATAGATTATGATGAGACATTTAGTCCAGTGGCAAAGATGTCAACCATAAGGACATTGATTGCTATAGCAGCATCAAAAGGATGGAAGTTAAGTCAGCTAGATATCAAGAATGCATTTCTGAATGGAACATATATCAGATGAGGTTTACATGGAACAACCTGAAGGGTTTGTTAGTTCCAGTTACCCAGAACATGTTTGCAGATTAAGAATAGCTCTCTACGGATTGAAGCAAGCTCCAAGAGCTTGGAATTACAGACTTGTGAAGTATCTCAATGACCTTGGATACCAAAGCTCAAAGGCAAATGCAAGTCTACTGATCAAGAAAACAGATGAAGGTATGATCTACATTTGTATTTATGTAGATGACATTATAATCACAGGTACCTCAGATGAAGGAATCAAAGAGGTAAAGAGACTTTTTGAAAAAGAGTTCAAGATCAGTGATCTAGGAAAATTATCATATTTTCTTGGAATGGAAGTTACATATACAGATCATGGTGTATATGTCTTGCAAGAAAGGTATCTCCTAAACTTACTGAAGAAGTTTAACATGGAGAATTGCAGAGAAGCTTCAACACCGCTTGAAGTAAATCATAAACTCAGAAAATATGGTGGTGTAGAGTTTAAAGATATGAGGAAGTATCAGTCATTAGTAGGAAGCTTAATTTATGCTACACTAACAAGACCAGATCTCAGTTATGTAGTGGGAGTTCTTTCACAATTCATGCATTGTCCGAAGGATCAACATTGGGTTGTAGGACAAAGAGTTCTTAGATATATTAAAAGAACTATAAAGGAAGGATTATATTATCCTTATACGTCAGATATAAAGCTGAGAGCATACAGTGACTCAGATTGGGCTGGAAGTCAAGATGACAGAAGGTCAACACATGGGTTTATGATATATCTAGGAGATAAGCTTGTAAGCTGGTGTTCAAAGAAGCAACACACAGTAGCTTTATCGTCAACAGAAGCTGAATACAAAGGACTTGTGGAAGCAGCTAAAGAAGTGATATGGATGTAGACCTTGTTCAAAAGCATGGGTATTGATCAATGTATACATATCATACATGGAGATAATATGAGCTCGTTATATCTTGCAGCAAATCCAGTATTTCATGCAAGAACAAAACACATAGAGATTCAATATCATTTCCTCAGGGAAAAGGTAATGGAGAAGGAGATTGAATTAGTATTCACTCCGACAAAAGATCAGATTGCAGATATTCTAACAAAGAGCTTAGATGGAGTAAAGACAAGCAGATTCAAAGAAATGGCAGGTATAAAAGAAAAGAAGGATATATGAAGACCGGAAGATGCAAATTAGTGATCGAGGGAGAGTTGTTAGAGATTCACTCAATAATTATGCATAACAACATAAGACGAAGAAAAGAAAAATCAAGCCTTAGTGAAGGGACAAATTCACGCCTGTAATATATAGCGTAGAAACTTCCAAAATTAGAGCTTGAATCTCGGATCAAAATGTATATAAGAGAGAGCATAGAACCGGAATAAGAGAATGAGTGCAAGTAAGTGCACAAATAGCATATGTATGAGAGTAGAAGACGACAGAGATCGTGTATGTAGAGATGAATAACAAAACCTGAAATGTCGGGTATTCATCTAAGAGAGATGGTAAGGAATAACTACTCAGAGTAGGAGAGTTTTCCATAGCTATGAGCAAAGTGAGGCCAAGCTATATTTTGTACACATCTTCTCTAATAGAAAACACATGTTCATGTGGAAGTTTGAGTGCATTCTTCGTATGTGAAGAAATCTGAGAGATTTCATGTTACTATGAAAGTTAGTTAACAGTTATAGTTTTCACAGTAAATGTTTTCCAGTACTTCTATGAGAAAGGTTTTTAAGCAACAACATGATGTTGATTTCGAGGAAATCTTCTCTCTAGTTGTCAAGATGGCTACCCTGTGCATGTTGCTTGGATTCGTTGCAATGGAAGACTTAGAGCTAGTCCAAATGGATGTGAAAACTACTTTCTTGCATGGAAATCTTACACATGAGATCTATATGGAACAACTAGAGGGTTATGTAGTTCTTGGCAAGGAAATTCTAGTTTGTAAGCTTAAGAAGAGCTTGTATGGACTTAAACAGTCCCCTAGACAATGGTACCAAAATTTTGATGCTTTTATGAAATCTCAAGGCTATTCTTGCAGCAATGAGGATCATTGTCCTTACACAAAGAGATGCTCAGATGGCAGCTTGATATGCTTGATACTTTATGTCGATGATATGTTGATTGTTGGGAAGTCCTCTTATGATTTGTCAATCCTCAAAAAGAAGTTGAGTCAAAAATTTGATATGAAGGATTTGGGGGATGCCCAACATATTCTTGGCATGCGCATTACTCGTGATACGAGTAAAAGATGCATATACTTGTCTTAAAGTGAGTACATATCCAAAGTACTTCACTGGTTCAATATGCAAGGTGGAAAGGCATTGAGTACACCTTGACCCACATATGTGAAATTGAGCAAGGATGATTGCCCCAAATCAGATGAGGAAAAGGAATTCATGACCAAAATTCCCTATCAGTCTACTGTTGGTAGTCTCATGTATGCTATGGTAGCTACGAGACCAGACATTGCATTTGCAGTGGGAGTTGTGAGCAGATATATGTCTAATCCTGGCAAGAAACATTGGGAAGCATTCAAGATGATTTTGAGATATCTGAGTGGCACTAAGGACAAGTGTCTATGCTTAGGTAGAGGGAAAGCATCCATTATTGGTTACACAGATTCTGACTATGCTGGTTGTGTAGATAATCGTAAGTCTACATCAGGGTACATTTTTCATTTTGTTGAAGGTGCTATCTCTTGGAGATCTCGTCTTCAAGAATGTACAACTGTTTCCACCATAGAAGCAGAGTATGTTGTAGCAAGTGGGGCATGTAAGGAAGCATTGTGGCTTTCTTGTCTTGCTTGTGATATGGGTTTACCTCATCATGTACCTCGCTTGCTCAATGATAGTCAGAGTGCCATTGGTTTGGCTAAGAATCCGGTCTATCATGCAAAGACCAAGCACATTGAGGTTAGGTATCACTTCATTATAGATTGTTTAGCCATTGAGCGCATTATTCTTGAGAAGGTTCACACTCGAGATAATGTTGCAGATGTTTTGACTAAAGGTCTACCACAAGATAGCTTTCGACATTGTTGTCACTTGATGGGGGTTACTTGATTCTTGATCTTACACAGTCACTTGTATACTGTGTAACATGCCCATCAGGTAGGAGGTATAGTTTGTATACTTACACTCAGGTATTCTTTATCATTCTTTATTTTTCTTCCATAGTTACTTTGGCCATATTGGCCTTTAGTGGGAAATTGTTACCGTTAGTGTCCATGTGAAAGGCCAAATGGCCACCGGACACTTCCTTGTACATGTTCTTTAATAAAACATATAGTGGCCTGGTCAGTTACAGACTGTATGTATGATCGCGTTTGTAAGACCTAAGAATTCTGTCTTCGTGCTCCGTGTGTACTGTGTTTTCTGTGTATTCTGTAGCATCTGTGCGATGTACTATGTGTGGCCTTAGGAGCTCGGTTTTCTACCCCCGATCATATCATTGTGGAGCTCTCAAGAAGGAGAGTGCACTGTGGTGCATCACCATTGAATTACTTCAGTCTCAATGGAGATATTAGCAATCCTAAATGTATGTGTAAATGAAGAAATGCTTACCATGACCAAATGTGTGGATGAGGAAGGACATAACCTAAGCTTATTCATGGTAATGATTAAGGAAGAAGATGATTATGAAGAGGAGAATAAGAAAGATGATGATTGTGAAAGTATAAAGATGAAACTTGAGTTTGACTCAAAAGAACAACACTTAAAGAAAATTCGAGTAAGCAACGAGGATGAAAATTGCAACATCTTCTCAATAGAAGAATATCCAAAAAACCCTAGTAAGGAGAATGATGACCTAGAAGAAGAAGAAAAACAAAGGGAATATTTTGAAATTCTTAAATAATTCAAGAGACATGATGTAAAAGAGCAAAGAATTGCTATTCAAATGCCTAATAGAGAGGTTCGGGAAGGATTAGCATATGACAACAAAGAATAAACAAAGAAAATCATAGTGACTTGAGAAAATGATGAGGATAGATGCACTTTCATAGGAAAAAATGTCTCTATAGAACAAGAGGATGGATTAGAGTTGCTAAAGGAATATCATAATGTCTTTGCATGGACTTATTGTTGGTGCATTTTTCCCAAGCCTACATGCTTGATATATTTGATATCATCCTCATTTGTAAGTCACATAAGTAGTCATGTGAACACCTCTTGTAAAAGAGTTCATTTTTATCTCTTGTAATTGAAAAAAGAAAAAGGAAAAGGCTTACCTCATGCATGATGTAAAAGCAATTTCGTGGCTCTAACTACCAAAACCCATGACTTTTTGAGCTGAGGGAATATCTCCTAACTTTGGGGATCACTTTTAGGTGGAGCCATTCGAATTCGAATTTAAAGCTCCCTCCAAGAATAGCTATAAAAGGAGCAAGAAGAAAGAGGCGATTAGCAAGCCTTGTACGTGACCACTTGATGTCATTTTGTAGAGATTGAAGAGCTTACTCCATAGCTCTATCATTCTACTCCCACTGTGCAAAGATTCATTGCCAATGTGGTTGTAATCATATGTGAATCTATACATTTATTATCATCTACTTCTCTGTTTTGTTCTCTGCTATACTCACTCAGAGCAATACCTTCAGAAGGTCATATCTCGAGTTATACTGATCTTTTTTCAGTGATTTAAATTGTGTTGGATAGTTCATACTGTCTACTTTTTACTTATAAATTTTCAAGGTCATTGGATTAATATTTTTGAAGATATCTGCAATTTACTACTCACTGGTCTATCTCTACAGAGCCTCGAGAATGGTGGGCATGTTCCAGAAATTGATGAAACTTGTTCTCAGTGCTCAGTCCATCATTTGAAGTGTTTTAACTTGGATTGGGAAGCTTGCTAAGTCTATTTGCTATGCCCAAAAGAAATTTTCTAATTCCTTCCAGGTTGAGAGCATTGTTCATGTTTCCAGCAGGTGTATGTCCAAAAATAGCAAGTTTTGGGAGCTAGTCATTTCGCAACTTGTCTGTCTTGACTTAAACTTTTGGGATACATGTTCCAAAGTACTTGGCTGATATTTTGGTGGATTTAGGAAGCTCAAAGGGTCTTTTAATCATCTCTGAAGTCTCATTTGGCTGGTGTGAAGCTGGTTGTAGCAGCACCAACTCATCTTTGGATTGCATCCACCATCTCTCTTCACACTTATAAGGATTTAAAGGGAGTAGACCCAAAGATTTGTTCTCATTTGATTCCTATGATTCATGAGGCAAAATCTTCAAAACAAAGATCATACACATATAATGATGTTTACTCCACCAAGATTAGAGAGGACATAGACAAGTTATTAGCGGAATGATACATATACAAGATTGAGCATACAGAATGGGTTTCTCCATTAGTGCTAATACCTAAAAAGAATGGAAAAATTAGGGTTTTTAACAACTTGAAGAAGTTTAATGCTCCACCATCAGAGATAGTTACCCATTATCTATCACTGATCATCTTTCAGAATGAATAGCAGGCAAGGAAGTGTACAACTTCCTTAATGGTTTTTTAGGTTACAATCAAGTAGCCATTACTACTCAAGATTAACATAAACCTGCTTTTGCTATTGAATGGGGAGTATATGCATTTAGGTTTATGCCTTTTGGCATAAAAAATGCCCCAAACACTTTGCAAAGACTTATGTTTCATGTTTTTAAAGAATTCCTAAGTACGAGTATGGAAGTATATGTGGATGACCTATGCACTTACTATTCCCAAAGATCTACTCATATACCTAAGTTGAGATGCATCTTTGACAAATGCAAACAATATTGAGTGTTTTTTAATCCTAAATAATGTGTCTTTATGATAACACAAGGCAAAATACTTAGGCACATAGTTTCTAGGAATGGTATCTCTATCGATGGAGACAACATCAAGGTGATCTTGGAGTTAACCGAACCCAAGAATGAAAAGTACAAGCTTTTATGGACCACTATGGATAGTATTGATGATTTATCCACATGTATGTGATCATAGTCAAATCCTTGTATGGTTTGATAACTCAATTCAAGTGGAGTGATGAATGTGAACAAGCATTCAATGAATCGAAGAGAAGACTAATTTTAGCACCTATATTGAAAGTGCCTAATTGGAATAAGCCATTCCACATTCACATAGATGCATCTAATTTTTCTATTGGATGTATATTGGCATAGCTAGCAAACAAAGGCAAACTAGATTATTTTATTGCATACACAAGTAGAAAGCCAAATGAAATTACACAACTATGGAAAGAGAAGGACTAGAGATGGTCTATGCAGTAAAAAAATTTTGAGATTACCTGGTAGCCAATAAATTCAAGTTCTTCATTTCATCAAGCTTTGTTGTATTTGTTCAACAAACCTTGCAACACAGGAAGGCTAATCATATGTTTTCTTTTGCTTATGGATTTTGACTTTGAATTATTTTTTGAGAAGGAAATACACATGTTAGAGATTATTGTTTTTCAAGAATGACCCATGGACCAATAGGAGTAATTGATGAACTACTAGATACTTACCTATTCAACTTAGAAGTCTGTACATCATGGTCTAAAAAATTGGTGTCTATGCTTACTCATGGATCACACCATAGGATAAATTATGCAAAAGCAAAAGAACTATGAAAAATAAGAAACCTTCACATTGTGGTGGGTAGCTTATATTTCAAGGATTCTAGTGGAGTACTTATGAGATGTGTAGAAGAAGAGGAGAGAACAAATTTGATTCAACAAGATCATGTAATCCATGGGAACAACCTAAGAACTAAGGCAGTTAGCAATGTACAAGCCATACATGCAAAAAGAGGTACATGATTATGTCTCTAATTGCAAATTTTGACAAGTCTCCTCACCAAACCATAATTCATCTCTAAGCTATTCTACAATAGCACCTATGTGGAGTAGACCAATGATAGACTTCTTGAAATCACAGACACAGCTTGAAGGCACAAACCAAGCAAGAAAAAGAGCCTTGGAAGATCAAAAGAGGTATTATGTGATAATAGGAAAGAAATCTTTCAAATGAGGGAAGGGTAATCAATTATGAATGTGTGTTCACGAAGGAGACTATCTTCCTATATCAAAAATGGCTCATGCTGGAGAAATTGGAGGTCATTTCTCAACTCATAAGACTCTAGAGATGATTCTCTTTGCTGGATAATGGTGGGGGAATCTCCAAGTGGATTACTAAAATCTATGTAAGAATTTGTGATGCATGTCAATGAACTAGATACCCAATCAGAAGATATGACAAACTGATGGTATGTGGGAGAGCTTTCTTGAGATGGGGAATTGAATTTATTGGACCAATTAATCCCCCACCAAGAGGCTCTCATGTGGAGTATATCATAGTGGCTACAAATTACTTAAACAAGTGGGTAGAAGCCAAGGGCACAAAGAAAAGTGATGCTCAAATTGTTGCAAAATCCTTATTTGAAAACATCTTCACCAGCTTTTGACAACCCATTGAGATAGTTAGTGATAGAGGTACACATTTTATTAATGAAGTCATTGAATCCCTCATGAATGAATTCTCGATGCTTTGTAAAAATTTTGAAACCTATCATCCACAAGCCAATGGGATATAAGTTTATTTTCTTGGATGTAATCAATTTTTTAATTCTCAAGAGCATGGGAAGACCGTCATATGTATATGCATTGCTCACCATAGTCTAGGTAGGTTAATAACATGGTTATAATAGTTCTACAATTAGTGTATGACTACTTTTTACTAGGATGGCCATTTTGGTATGAATAAGGCCACCCATTTTTGTATAAAGCTCAACGGGATCTCAATTTTGTGGATTATTTATCATTTGTAAGAAGTGAGCTTTTGAGAATTCAACTCTCTCGTCTCATCCATTTTTTCCTTGCTTCTTGCTCATTTGGAGTGGATATGGTGAGAAAAGAGTGTCCTAAGGGGGATACAGGTATTGAATTGTCTTTTCCATGCTTTCATGCCTTCGTGCATGCATAGGGAGCTAGGTTGCATAATTTGCTATTATAGAATTTTATGATAGATGCCATGTGAGCTTATTTGGATGATATCAAATTGTTTTTGGATGGAAATTTGGAATTTTCTCAATCAAAAAGCTTTTACATTGAAGACTTCTCGATCAAAAGCTTTTGACGGAAACTATATTCAATAAAATAATGCCCTAGGAAGCATTATCACTAGAATTGCATTGATTTTTGCGAGTTGATAATGTCATACAAAAAGCAAGGTATAAAGTACTTTAAAAATATTTAATATTCTAGGATTATAAAGTTAAAAAAATATACTTTAAAGTTAAACGTTTAGAAAATTATACATCAAGTAAAAGTAATAATAAATATTTAGAATTTCTAGGTTTATGGAATTAGTAATTTACATAAAAGTATAATATTATTTAAATTTTTTATTTAATTTCTAGAGATAAGAATTAAATTATTTTAGGATCTTTATAGTTTAGATAGTATTGTGATCGTTTGAATCATAAATAGATTCTTACTTCATAATAGTTTTGAGATGTTTTAGTGTTAGATATATGCGAGTGGATTTCTAGGTGTATGAATGTGTGTGTATGTTTATATGTATGTGTGTGTTTAGGATTGTGATTTAAAACCTATTGTGATTGTGGGACTCAACATTGATCCTTGCCTCAAAATAGTACGTGTATGTGTATGTGTGTGTATAATTGTGAGCTAAAAACTATTGTGATTTTCTAACTCAACATTGATTCTTAGTTCACAATAGTATGTGTATGTGTATGTGTATGTGTAAGTCTGTATGAATGTGTATATGTGTGTGTATGATTGTGAGTTAAAAAATAATTTGATTGTTTGTGTGAACATTGGTTCTTACTTCATAATAGTATGTGTATGTGTCTGTATGTGTATGATTTTTAAACTATTGTGATTGATTCTTGATTCGCAATAGTATGTGTACGTATGTATATGATTATGCTTTAAAAACTACTGTGATTGTGATCCTTGCATCAGAACAATGTGTGTAGGTTTGTGTGTATGCTTGTGATTTAAAATCTATTGTGATTGCTTGATTTGTAACATTGATAAGAAATAGATATATGGAGAGGTAGAAATAAAGATAGATAGATACATAAATAAATAGATGAATAGATTTAAAAACTTTAAGAGATAGATTCATATTAGTTTTGATATATTTTAAGTTCGTGGAATGTATAACTTATTTGATATGGATCTATGTTTTCCTTTTTTGTAGATATAAAGTTCTACATTAAATCAAGGATTATGGTAAAGGTAAAAGAATGGTCATATGTGACCATTAATCAAGTAGGTAAAATGGAATCCACAATACAAAATAGTATGTAGGAAATGCAACTCGAACAAAAGAGCATACTTTTAGTACTATAAACAATAGCCCTAAACCCTAAAGTCTAAACCCATAGTGAACCGATCAAAAGATGATGATCTTTTGATAATCTTTCATATTTTTTCCTCATATGCATCTAGAGGTACTTGTAAATTTCTCACTTGATTCATCAATTCTCTTTTGCTTCTCATCAATTCTTCTACATAAATCTAGAACTATCAATCTTTCATTGCATAAAACTAATGCCTATGATGATAAATCATGAGTAATATTCTATTATTTAGGTCAAAGAATATATGGCCGCTTTAAGGAAGAGGACCTTTGTGTCCTTGGTTATGGGACTGTGCACAATTTTAAAGATGGACCAAACCTATACCTACATTCTTTGGGTGGTCGTCCCAATCTACACATTGGTGAAGGATATCTTGTGCAAACTTTTTGAATGAAATATAATGTGAATTGATTATTGTTTGGTAATGATCATTCAACTTGAACAAATCACTGAAGTAATGCTCCTTTGTAAGTCAAATAGCATTTATGGTGCTATCGCTTTCAGCCTCCTTGTATGTCAAAATAAGACACCACAAAAAAAGTGATTCGGACATAGCTTTCTAACTTCTTTCATAGATAATGGTTCTCCTTCTAAACCCTCCAGTTCTAAATCTTGTTGAAATAGAAATGTTAATTTTGATTGAGAAAATTGGACATTCTTTTCCTTTAAAATTTTCTGTGACTTAGCATGATCAATTTCATAGTTCACATCAGGCATTCTTGTCATGTTTTACTTCTAAGTTTGCAAAAAAAACATTATTAATTTATATTGAATAATATGATAACACTTGAACTAATAATCATATGATAAAATCACAATAGTCCATATCATAATATTTGAATTCAAATTCATTCCACATCATTCGCATCAAAAGATTTGACTTAAAATTTAGTCCACATCATTCACATCATTCAATCCACATCATTGCATAGAGAGATTGATAGATAGGTAGATAAATATGTAGATAAATAGATAGATAGATAACTATATATATATATATATATATATATATATATATATATATATATATATATATATATATATATATATATATATATATATATATATATATATATATATATATATATATATATAGATAGATAGATAGATAGATAGATAGATAGATATATAGATAAATTTCTTTGATTCTTTACTTTGTCTCTTTTTGGAGATTAAAGGACCAAGAGATTGTCAAATTGGAAAGGATTTGCAGAAACTTTCTTTGGATGGCAGACCCGAACAAAAGGGGTGTCCCCAAATTAAATGGGCTACTTGCATAAGAAAAAAAGATCAATGCGGTTTGGGCATTCTGGACGGAAGGAATGGCCAATAAGTTGGCCACCAAACGGTTAGTTAAAGCATGGAGCAACACAGATGGCTCTTGGGCCAAATTGATTTTTAGAAACAAGAGTGCTCTTAGGCTTGTGCACCTTCCAGGCTAGAAGGGACTTGATCTTCTCACTCTTTTGTTCTCTCCCTATCAAGTGACTCCTAGAAGTTTGACCTTCTTTTGATCCCTATGGAAGAGTTGGAACAAGGTGAAAAAGTTTGTCAAGATCAATGAAGATTGGAAATGGACAGCCGATATTAGACAAATCATGTCATGCTTAATAGGATTTGGTGTCTAGATTGTTCAAGTTTTAGGTGGGATTTTAAGTTCCAATCCCTTTGGCATCCCCTCATCGAGGTTAAAAAATCAGTTCTTATGTGGCGAATCCTCCACCAGGGAATTCAGACCAATGTAAAAGTTAAGAAACTTACAGAGCCCCTCCTTGTTGTAAATGATGCCTTCATGGCAATGACATCTCTTCTTGTCATGCCCCAAGTCAATGTCAGTATGGTAGGCCATCCAGAGAAACATATTGCTATAGGGACAAATCGATTGGAAACAAACATTATTGGGCGAAGCGATCAATTGTTCCTCAGCATTGTGGATGCTATAAGAGGTGAGACCCTCTAGAAGATCTAGAAAGAGAGGCATGCCACCATTTTTGGTAGCCCTCCTTAAGAATGTTGAATCAAAAAATCTGTCTTCCTTTTAGGCAAAAGAATTTCCAATCGTAAGAAGCCCCCACCGTTTAAACATCATAGAGTTTTTTTCCTCAAGACCAACAAGATTAAAAGTGAGTGGGCACCCCATGAGTGGGAAGAAAGGGTAATTGTTACTTTTAGTGTCCATGTGAAAGGCCAAATGGTTACCATACACTTTTGTATATGTTCCTTAATAAAAGATATAGTAGCTTGGTCAACCACACACTATCAATTTGATTGCAATTGTCTGACCTAAGAAATTTGTGTTCGTGGTCTATGCAATCAAACTACTTCACTGATATCAGAGCATTTGGATGCAAAAGCTTTTTTCCTTTTTTGCAAGCGAAGTGAGCACCCACCCACTCACCCAAGGCTTACATATGAGGCAGAGACCAAGGCATAAACCTTGGCATACCTTGTCATCAAAGTCACCGAAGTCACCATTGGAATCGTTGGCTTCACCCGAGGGAGGACCTCAATGATCAAGGAAGACGGAGGTTCCTGACACTCCTCGGGAGGTTACCCATCCCAGTTCGTTCCCCCCAGATCCTGCTTAACTGACAAAGTCTCTTGCCACTAAGCTACAACCTTGTGTTGTCGAAAGAAGGGAAAAGACCAAGGTTAACATTACCTTGAACATGTTTTGGTCCCTCAAAGCTTCATTCTTTGCTTTCTAAGCCTATTTTGAAGCATTTTTGGGGTGATTTTTGGAGTTATTTTGGGGTGCTTTCGTGCTTAGTTCTAATTACATAGGTTCAATAACATCACTAAGAGTGCTCCTTTGTACTTCTCTGAAAGCAAATATTCATCTTTGGCGATGTGTTTTCACCCACGCTAGTAAAACTACAAGTTTCTTGGAATATTTTCAGATGTGGTGGGAGTAGTTACTACAAATTTATGCAGTTTTTTTGAGCCTAAGGAACAGATTTGACAAACACTTGTAGTTTTTGGCCAGAGTTTGGGCTATGAATTCAGCCTTTCAGTGTAACTACATATATTGAGCACATACGTAGTATGTATGCTTATGTGGATATCGCTTATGTACGTCCATGTGATCATTGATATAGCATTTACATTTTTTTCATAAAGCCTTTTACATTTGATAACGAGGGTCATGGTGAGTTTTTCTTAACTATGAGATACCTAGATGTCGAGCTCTCTTCGGTGATGTAGATGGAAGACTTACCCAACTTCGCTAGAGAAGATGTATGATAGTTGTTCATAGGTGCTCGATAATCCTAGTTAGCTTCTTTTGGGTAATTAATTATATGTAGTGGAGTCAGTGATTCGCAATGCAAGCTAACATGTCAGTAGTTGTAGTTTTATGAGATTTTGATACTAGTCATATGCTCATTTTGCAAAGGATACTCTGGAAAATTTTTTCTAGATTTTTTTGGTTTTGCCAACTATATAGTGGTCAATTTACTCCTTGATACACTTATTGATGTGAGCACATTTATTCTCACATAATCCTTTTGGTTGGTCATTACAATTCATTAATTCATTTTTCTGGGAAGAATTAGCTGAATTTTTTCCCAAAATTTGATGCTTGGGCATCCCTTTTTGAGCTTTAGTGGTGTTTGGAATCTTATAGATCCATTATTACTCTATTCATTTCTCTATCACCATGGCATCAAATGTCTCAAGCACATCTAGTGGATCAGGGTCTAGTGCTAGTTTTCTGAGGAGCAGCTATAACTTGCAAGGCAAAGACCATTTTGAGATCTGAAAATTTGATGGCACAAACTTTGCTCTATGGAAGAATCAAATGAAAGATGTGCTGATTCAGAGGAGGCAATGGAAGCCAGTAAATGGAATCTTAAAGAGGCCTGTTGACATGGATGAAGATAATTGGGATGAGTTGGATGAAATGGCCATTTCTACCATTTGATTGCACCTAGTAGATAAATTTTACTTTACGGTAATTGGATTGTGAAAGTGTAGAGGAGCTTTGGAAGAATTTATGCAATACATATGAAAAAGAAACGACATCAAATAAAGTGTATTTGATGAGAAAGTTATATGATCTTCGCATGAAGGACATAGATAGTGTTGTTGCTCATCTAAATGAGTTAAATGCTATATTTTCCCACTGCTTGGCTCGGAAAATGTACATGGATAATGAAATCAAAGCAATCTTGTTGTTATGTACCTTGCCATCATTTTTCACTGCTATTAGCAATAGTGCACATGGTGGTAAACTCATCTTGGATGACATATGTGGAGCACCCTTGAGTGAGGAGATTCGTAGAAAATATATGGCTGGCACTCAAAGTGCAGATGCATATAATGTTTGTGATTCTTACCAAGGAAAGAATCAGCAACATGGCAAGAGAAAGAACAAGGAAAAGAATGGTCAACGAAATAAGAGAAGAAGTAAATCAAGGAAGAGGGATATCGAATGCCATTATTCTCATAAGAAAGGACACATGAAGAAAGTCTGCTATGCATTGAAGAATGCTAAAGGTAAAGGGAAAAATGTTGTTGGGCATGTTAAATAGTTAGTTGCACCATCTACTTCGACTGTGAAGATTAAAGAAATGAATGCTATTTCTGATGATGCATATGTTGACACTTGACAGTATTGTGCCTACTCAGGCTCTTATGGTTGATTCTCTTTCCCACACATGGCTGCTAGATTCTAGTGCTTCTTTCCATGTAACACCACATAGAGAGTGGTTCTCTACTTATGTAGCAAAGTCTCTTCATACTGTGAGACTCGTTGATTCTTATCAGCGTAACATTGTCGAGATTGGAGATGTGCAATGGTTCAAAATTTACTATGCATAATGTATGCCATATACCTTGGTTATCACGTAGTTTGATGCCAGGTGTTCAAGTTGATGACCTTGGTTACAAGGTGGTCTTCTATGCTCAATTCTTTTGCATATCGAAGGGAAATATGGTTGTTACAAAACGAAGCAAAGTTGGCTCACTTTATGCTTTATTTGTATCATAGAAAGAACACTTGTTAGTTGTTACTAAACAAACTATGGCTTGAATTTGGAATGGTTGTTTGGGCATGTATCACGTAGTGGAATGGAATTTTTTTCTCGTTTTGGCTATTTATCTGTGTTATCTTTGCCTGATTTTTCATTTTGTGAGCATTCGCAATATGGAAAGCAAGATAGGAATGTGCACAAGATGCACATTGACTCTTCAATTCAGCCTTTAGATCTCATTCATACAGATGTGTGTGGTTCTATACCCGCAAGGTCATTAGTATTTTCTCTTTACTTTGTCATTTTCATAGATGATGCTACTAGAAAAGTATGGTCACATCCTATCAGAGCAAAGGATGAGGTATTCCCTACTTTCAGAAAATGGCTTGCTTTAGTTGAGACTGAAAAAGAAACTAAGCTTAAGGCTTTACGTTCAGACAATGGGGTGAGTATACCTCACATGAATTCAGTCTTTTTTGTCAATCTAGAGGAATTCATAGAGAATTTATAGCTCCTTATACATGAGTACAAAATGGTGTAGCTGAAAGGATGAATATAACTATTCAAGATAGAATAGTTTCTATGTTGCATCATGCAAACCTTTCACAAGGCTTTAGGGCAGAAGTAGTAGTAATTGTAGTTCATGTGACTAACCTTTCACCTATTACTACCAAAGGTTTGAAAGTGGCACAAGAGTTATGGACAAGGAAGCCACCATATTGTGATCATCTTCGAGTTTTTGGGTGTGAAGATATGTTCATATACCCAAGAATCTTAGATAAAAGTTGGATCATAAGTCAAAGAAATGCATTTTTCTTTGATGTGGTTGAGAAGGCCAATTGGGATATTGCTTATGGGATCCTGAAACATGGTCCGTGATCAAAAGTAGTGATGTCATTTTCAATGATTCTAAGATGCATAAACAACCCATTAGGGAGGTTGAAGTGAGAAGAGTGGTGTTTGAGGATACTAGTCCTCCTGTTATCATGCATAAAAATGTTGCATATAGGGATGTTCAAGAGAATGTCTGATCAGATCAATGAGCAAATGTTCCAAATTAGAAACCATTGAGATGCTCTGCACATGTCTCACATCCACCTAATAGATATATTCCAAGTTTGGATTTTGTTATGCTAACACATGGTGGTGAGCCTTCTTGCTACAAAGAGGCTATGTAGACAGAGGATCATGTCAAGTGGGAGCATGCCATGAAGAGTGAATTGGATTCTATTCACAAGAATGGGACTTGGGATTTAGTACCTTTGCCAAAGGGCAGGAAAGCTTTACCATGTAAATGGGTATATAAAATGAAATTCATATCAGATAGTGCTTCTCCAAAGTATAAAGCATGACTATTGTAAAGGATTTTAAGCAACAACATGGTGTTGATTATGAGGAAATCTTCTCTCCAGTGGTCAAGATTACTATGCTTTAAATGTTGCTTGGATTCGTTGCAATGGAGGACTTAGAGCGATTCCAAATGGATATGAAAACTAATTTCTTGCATGGAGATCTTATAGATGAGATCTATATGGAGCAACCAGATGTTTATGTAGTTCTTGGTAAAGAAAGTCTAGTTTGTAAGCTAAAGAGGAGGTTATATGGACTTAAATATTCCCCTCGACAATGGTAACAAAAGTTTGATGCTTTTATGAAGTCTCAAGGCTATTCTTGAAGCAATGAGGATCATTGTCTCTACACAAAGAGATGCTCAAGTGGCAGCTTGGCAGCTTGATATGCTTGATACTTTATGTCAATGATATGTTGATTGCTAGGAAGTCCTCTTATGACTTTTGAATTCTCAAAAAAAAAGTTGAGACATACATTTGATATGAAGGATTTGGGGGATGCCAAACATATTCTTGGCATGCACATTACTCATGATAGGAGTAAAAGATGCATATATTTGTCTCAAAGTGAGCACATATCCGAAGTATTTTGGAGGTTCTATATGCAGGGTGGAAAGGCATTGAGTACACCTTTACCCACATAAGTGAAATTGAGAAAGGATGATTGCTCCAAATCAAATGAGGAAAAGGAATTCAAGACCAAAATTCCTTGTCAGTCTATTGTTGGTAGTCTCATGATGTTATGGTAGCTACAAGACCGGACATTGCATTTGCAATGGGAGTTGTGGGCAAGTTTTCAAATCCTAGCAAGAAGCATTGGGAAGTGGTCAATATGATTTTGAGATATCTGAGTGGCACTAAGGACACGTTTCTATGGTTGGGTAGAGGGAAAGCATCCATTATTGGTTACACAGATTCTGATTATGATGGTTGTGTAGACAATTGTAAGTCTACATTAGGGTATGTTTTTCATTTTGCTAGAGGTGCTATCTCTTGGAGATTTCATCTTTAAGAATATATAGTTGTTTCCACCACAAAAGCACATTATGTTGTAGCAAGGAGGCATGTAAGGAAGCATTGTGGCTTTCCTTTCTTGCTTGTGATATGCATCTACCTCAGCATGTACCTCATTTACTCAGTGATAGTCAAAGTGCCATTGCATTGGCTAAGAATTCGGTCCATCATGCAAAGACCAAGCACATTGAGGTGAGGCATCACTTCATTAGAGACAGCTTAGCCACAGCCATTGTTCTTGAGAAGGTTCATACTTCAGTAATCAACCTTCTTTGTAATGTTTTCTAGCAAGCTTTAAGCAACCCCTACTTTGTGGTATTTGGGGGTTCCCATTGGTGCTTATGGACCCATTCATGGTTGTGCGTTTTCATATGTCCAATTCTAGTTTCATCCATGTTGGACTTAAATCTGGGTTTGCCCATTTGATCCAAATTTTTGTGCTCATTATACCTATGCCTACTCTTGAATCTATGATTGCTTTTGTGGTTAATCCATTGGATTTGATGGTGAGATTTGTATTTCCTTCATCCCCTTTACTGAATTCTCCCACTTTACTTACCAAAATTGGACAATACTTGAAGCGACCTCCTCATTACCATGCTTCATCTATAATTGTTGTGTGTATTCTTGCCAATCATGAGACAATTTCCTAGAAAAATTGTCTAGGAATCTATTTGTTTTATCCTATCATCAAGTGCATAGCATTATGGTCTTCTCAAATTTTTACGAGTATTGAGGTAATACTTGTAGGCTTGGTACTACATGAGACTCAAAATCAAGCCTTATTTACACATTTGAGGGGACTGCAATATCTTCTAACATAGGCTCTTGGAATTCAACTTCTTGGAAAGGCATTTCCTTGCCTTGCATGCTTTTCCACTTTTGGGCTTGTACTACCTCCTATAATTTCCTTTGATTCTGACTCTAATTTTCTAAGTTTTCCACACAGATGTGATATTTGGGTGACTATTGATCAACTACATTGTCCATTTTGGATCATATTTTTCTATATTGTTCCTTGAATATTTTTTTCCACAATCCCTAGAAAAGATGTGCTTTTTTTGTTTCAAACATATTTATTTATTTATATAAATCTTGGAATCATTATTTCATGAGATATATGGTGATGAGTATAGATATAATATGGTTGTGGTCTCCCTTGGTGATAATATGTTCGTTAGCTTTGAGCTCAAAATGCAAGCTTTGAAGTTTTCACACGAATCCTAATCCATATTGGGTGACTATTGATCAACTACATTGTCCATTTTGGATCATATTTTTCTATATTGTTCCTTGAATGATGTGATATTTGGGTGACTATTGATCAACTACATTGTCCATTTTGGATCATATTTTTCTATATTGTTCCTTGAATATTTTCTTCCACAATCCCTAGAAAAGATGTGCTTTTTTTGTTTCAAACATATTTATTTATTTATATAAATCTTGGAATCATTGTTTCATGAGATATATGGTGATGAGTATAGCTATAATAGAGTTATGGTCTCCCTTGGTGATAATATGTTCGTTAGCTTTGAGCTCAAAATGCAAGCTTTGAAGTTTTCACACGAATCCTAATCCGTAACTATTACTAGTCTTTCATTTATTACATAGGTAGGTCATAGGGGTTTTTTTTTCAGGGGTAGTGGTGGTGTTTCTTCCCTTGCCCTTTTTTTTACTCCTTATCTTCATGAAGGGAAGTGAATGAAAAAAAAATAATAATATCCACCATTTCATAATCTTTCTCATGGTCAATCGATGATGGGGTTCAATTTTCCTTGCTAAAATTTCTTATTCTATTCCATTTGCATGCTTTCTTCAAAAAAAAAAACCTCTTTTGTTGCTAGTAAACAATACTTATAAACATGTAGTGAGATCTTTTGATCTTCTTATTCTTTTGCTCAAGGTTATATTTTTAGTAGTTCACCTACCACATCATATGTGACTCAAGGGATCATAAGTGATCTGGCTATGTTCCTTCAAATTTTCTTCATTCATTCCATCTTATTATTCATGGTTCTATTTGATGTAGTAAACGAATGCACATCCTCCCTAGCTCTAATAATTTTTCATCTTGATTCATATGGTGTGCTTGAGAGATTTATTCTCCTTTCTCAATTCTTCTTGTCAACTTTTTAGACTTTTTAGCCTTATTTATGCTTTGATGGTCTTGAAAGGAAGCATGAGGTTCCTAATATGTAAATTTGACATGTTAAACCTTCGTTGATCTTACCATGATTGCTAGATTTCCATCTACTTTGCAAATAGACCAAGACTCTTTTCTATCCATGAGATTATAACTCTTTTCAATGTTGGAAATTAATTGAATTTCTTCCTACTCGATTTTGAACTCAAAGTGGCTATTTGATTCACAATACAATCATTCATGTTTATTTTCATATTGTTCTTCATTGCATGTGACATGCAATGACTAACGCTTTGTTGCAACATAGTACATTTGTCTTGGTTTGGGAATAAGAAGTGTTGATGAAATTTCAAAAAAGACAACTCCAACTACCAAATTTTTAAATAAGAAATTTCCTTCTGGTCCTTATGTTCTCATAATTTGGTAGTTTTCTCTCCATCTTTTTTATTTATGAATTTCTCTCAAATACTGAGTTTATGAGGTATATTGACCTTAGGATGAATATCTAGCCACATTATGTTTCTTGTAGGATATCAATGGGTGTTACACTTTCTTTCAATGTCCCGATTCATTATGTACACCTTTTGATGGTAGGAT
>CM035423.1:113235265-113252765 GCA_020310875.1 Ceratopteris richardii | reverse complement strand
TTGTAAGTAAACTAAACTAGCCAACATTTTTGTTCTTGTTCGGTGTTGATCATCCAATACTCAATTATACCACATTAGAATTTGCAATCCTAAGACATGCAATAACAAAAATATCTACTAAAACGTAAAGTTATAATTGATGGTTGTAATACTCAAAGAAGAGATAGTAATGACCTAGATTGTCGAATTGAATAGTCACCTTCTCTCATAACATAATGTATGAATTTATATACCTTATATAACTCTTCTTAACCTAAATATTGTGGGGCAAAAAAGAAGGTACATTCAATGTTCAATTTGAAATATATCCATAAGATTGATTGATCCATCATAGCTTTGGATAAAGTGTGTGCAACCATCAAGTTGACATGCCCTAAGTATAAGAGTAATGCACTAGGACAAGAGAAAAAGGATAAAAACATATCACTTGTCAAGGGTCATTGTGTTCTCACAAAAAGAATGGAAAAGGGAGGAAACGAAGTTCCATTTAAAAATTATTTTGATCATAAGAAGTTGAGAGCTTTGGTAGGGATTTCCCCTTAATCACATGTGGTTCATAGTTACAATTTTTGTGGCAAGAATACTAAAGTAATAGACTTCCTTCACCATATCCCAAAATTCCTCAAGTTTCATTTCACTTTGAAAATTATTGCATTGTTTTTATAATTTTCCTTCCCTCAAAACAAATCTAAAAGTTCCAACGTTTCTTCCTTAGATTCATATTGATACAATATGTTTTACATTCTCCATATAAACAGGCAAGAAAAAAATGAGAATTAAGAAATAACCTCATATCGAATGCATGAAACAAAGAGAACATTGCAATTTGTTATATTCGTCATTGAATATCATGTTTTTCTTACCTTATTCTTGTCTTCTATGTTTTACAAACCTTGCTTTCACTTTGTGCTTCATGTTGTGTGTGTTGCTTTATGCCATTTCTCCATTCATTTGACAAAAGGCTACACGAATCCCTTGTCATAAACAATGTTGTAGTTTTTAGCACCCATGTTTATCTGTGCATGATATAAGTGATTGACACAAATAAAATAGAAGCAATGGTCTTCACAATATAAGATAATGTTCCACTTAGAGTTAAGAGTGAAGGCATAGAGGATGCGAAGCTAAGATGATAGATTATTCACATATGACCAACATGCCAACGTTTATTTGTGGGTACTGAGTGAAAAAAAGTTTAATGACAATCAAAGACCACATTCTTTTTCATGCAAGTTACATTGCCACACCTTTTCAATGTTGCATAATAACTTGAAGCAAATGTCAACAACATTCTCTCCAACTTTTTTTTAAGTGTTTAATGTTGTTGTGACTTGAGCGAACAATCGCTCTTTTTGGTGGATTCATGAAGTTAGCCTCTCAAAACATGTCATAATTTTGAATCACACGTATGCATCATAAAACCACTACATTATGTTCATGTAATATGGTCATTAACTAAAACCCTCAAAATAACAAGATTTGTGGGTTTACGTTGACATGTTTGAGACTCTTGGTTCTCCACTAACGTCGAATACATGTTCTCGTTACATGCTTCTAGAATAGTGCAAAGACTAGACATCCTCTTCCACAATCTTTCCCTCTTTGATTCCAATCTTATCTCACGGAAATACAAAAAGAATCAAGGATAGTTGAATAGTGTTTGGATTAAGCAGACTCCAAGCCGATGGTTGTTTCATTAAATTAAATTCATTATAATTAAACGCATTATATGGTCACTTCCGTCTATGGGGCGGCAGAAGCTATACCTTTGAAACTAGATAAGCTATTACCAACTACTGAGGTGTTAGCATTTGTATGTCATTTGCTTCCCAACACAATCAAAATAGAATCGTGCAACTAAGCAAATATTCATAAATGGGTGAAAGAACCCAACAAGGTTTCCAGACTAGAAACGTATATGAAAGGAACCTCTTCAAATACAGAGATTCGATTCCTAAGCACCAATATGGTTTAATTTGAATTTCAGCAAATTTGGGAGCAGGATCTTAACATTTATCATAAACAGCATAATATGCAAAAAAAGTGTCTTCTTCGTTAAGCTTGAGCAGTTGGGCAGTTTCCAGCAGTCTTTCTTATGTATCTCGTCCTGGATTACTGCTATTTCATTTACGTGGAGTACACCTTTGTGAACTTACAGAAGGAAGTCAACGTTGGTGGCTGCTTGCAAGTAATATTCTTCACCAAAGCTAGACAGTATGATAAAGAATACTAGGCGTATAACCAAAAGACAAGACCACCAATTTTCATACATTCATCAGCCATCACTTTGGAACGTATAATTGCCGGCGTACTCATGGCTACTAACCATTCAAGAGAATCCGCATCAGCTTGATTCTCAAATTAATTGTTACTCTGATGGAACGCCTTCTTTGTTTTAGACCAGATGTCATAAGTTGATCGGACTAGTAGTCAATGGATCACGATTGACTAAGTCGTCAATACAAAGCTTGACAACTCTTAACCTAGAGTTACATTTTCTCCGACCATGTTTGTCTAGATAGTCAACACAGATTGATCATCATCGCTTTATTGAAGGTCGGCCCGATTAGAGAAATTGCTAGTATCATAAATTAGAGTCCAAACTTTGCGTTCCATGCACACAACTTAGTCCACACTAGGAGAAAAAATTCGACCTCAAGCAGTTCCTGAAAGGCTCACAATCTCTTGCTCTTTCAATAACTTCTGGAACTTGGCTAGTTGTGCCTGAAGATTCACTAATCCCGCTGCTTTCTTTGACAAGAGCTTGCTTAGCTGTGAAACATAGACATCTATTTGACTGCCTGGCTGCTCCACTTCAGCCAAGAGTTTCATTTCCTGTCCAATTAAACCAAGATATATGAGATGTCTATAGAGAAACTCCGTTCTTTTAGCATACAAATATATGCTTTCGATAGGTGAAATAGGATCATAGTCATGTTCTTCAAAAAAAAAAAAGAATTTTTTTTTCTTTTTTTTTTTTAGTGAATATATTTCGCGTCCAAGGCTCAAAAAGACTTGTAACGAACAGCGTGCAGCTTTACTTGTCGCGTAGTAACCACTCTGTGTGATCTTCGAGCAAAATATGCAGCGTAGTCTAACTTATAGCAGGATTATAATTCAGAAAACAAAAGCATATAAATAATGCTTTTTACTTCTTTTTATGGGTTTTATTGTCAGCTATAGTGGCTTTAACTTCTGATTTCACCAGAAACAAATATTTCAAGGAGAACATTAATCTGCCATACGCTTGATTGTAAGGAAACGGAGGGCATTACTTTCCCATCCTTTACTAATATATGACAAAGAAAATGCTGAATTATGATGGTGTTTAAAAAGCACAACATCACAATCCACACAACTTTGGATGCATACATTGCACTAGACTCCAACAAAACGGAGAAACTGCGAGCTAGGATTAGAATCCTGCACATGACAAACTTCAATATTATAAGTGCTAAACTTACCTCACGAATAAAATTGATAGTATCTTCCAGTTCCTTACAATGAGCAGAGATAAGGTTATCCTCTTCCTGCATAAATCAAGAGGTCAAATCTTTTCATTTTACAGGAAAACTGTTTGTTGCATATAACCTCGTCGCAAAGTACTACACACCTTCAACAGAACGACCATCCCATCACCACCAGTAAGAGCTGACATTTCTAGATTAGATGAAGCATCTCTGGCACTCATGAGGTTCGCCATAGGCAGCCTCATTGTTCTCTCCTCTGTTGAATCATTTTTGTTGGAAACAACAACCCCAGTCAAACTGTTTTTAACATCTTTAATGCTGTTCCCTGAACTATACTGGGAAATATTTACTCCATTTTGCCAATGACCCACACTTTTACTTAGAACAGGTACAGGGAATGAGTTATTTATAGTAACATCATATTTGTTTCCAGAGTCTCGAACTTCACTTGACCCAGGTGCTTGATACAGCTCCACTAAGCGTGAATTGGACCTAACAGGACCAGAAGCAGTACTTGGCCGGCTCATTCTGGGAAGCTCTTCAAAGTTTGTACACTGTTCAGGTTTCTCAAAAGGAGGTTCTAAGCATTGAATTGTAGATGGCTCTTGCTGCAGGGGCATACAGGAAATTTCTCTCTTATTATGACCACTATTTCTTGAAAGCCCCTTTACCCTGAATCATGTACACATACAGACATGAGAACACACAGAAAAAACAGCAACAACAAATGAGCATATAGAACAATCAGTAATGCTGCTCGACAGAATATACCTGTCAGCATATCTCAGTGTGTTAAGAGTGTGTTCACAGGACCCTGAACTTGGTGAAATGCAAGAGATCATGACAGTTCTTGAGTCGCCAACAAATGAGTCACGCAAAACCTCTGTCAATTTACTGCCTCTAAATGGTATATGGCTTTGATCGCTATCTAATGCTCGGATACATTCTTTCAAGGCAAGCAAGCTTTTGTTAATTTCTGCTCCTTCTAGCCTGCATATAATAGGAAAAAAACGTTTTATTCCATGCAGAAGAATATCAAATTAACTACACAAGTCTGACACACTCTCAGAAGTATGCAAATAATTCAACCTTGTCTGACGGTCATTATCTGTTGTATCTGCACCCCTTTCACTACCTGCAAGATCAATAAAAGAAATCTTCCCCACCACTTGGTGGGTACGTTTTTTCTCATTTGTGTCAGAACGTCTTCGTATTGAAAGTTGAAGGATAGCATGGGATCTGGATGATTCCTCATTTGCACCAGTTGTCCCAGTGCTCCTTGCCAAGCTTCCCTTCTCAACAAATTCCTTGAGAGTCTCTAAGTCCAATATCTGGAACTCCTTCAAACCAATGATACACACTTGTTGGCGTCCATCTTCCCTCATGCACAGTTTCCTAGCACATCAAAACACAATCAAATTGCACAGATCTGAAACATAGCTTTGAAATCAATACATATACCATTGAGATAGAATGCATACCTTCTATCATTCAGCAAATCGAAAAGCTTTCCACCATAAATTTCAAAAAAGCTGAGCCACAGCTGAAACCCTTGAGTCATGTAACCTGGCTTTTGCATGAGTTGAAGAATCGCTTCTGAAGCTTTCAAGGGGAGTGGTTGCATTGTATATGTTTTTCCACTTCCTGTGTAAAGCATCAGTAATTTTATAAGGTTCTCTGCTTCAAGTTGTTCTTAAATTTTTTTTTTATGTCACAGAATCCTGGTAACAAATCCCCCTATAACCATCCCATAATGCACAAGATCTTGTATATAGTGAAGAGGATACAATCTTCTTAGACAGTTGCTTTTACCTTTGACCATTAAATACAATCACGCACAAGTTCTTGTATAAAAGGATACAATCTTCTTATTCTTAGTCTTTATAGTTGTTTTCACCTTGACCATTGACCATCCAATACAATCATGTCGCTCATTGTTCAAGTGAATCCTATAAATTATGGTCATGGATTATCTAAGACCTAAGAAGAGAAGAATTCAAACATTGCTCTGAAGAATGAGGTCTATACATGGGCTTTCTATCCAATAGTTAGATCGTGAGCATGAGTAGAAAGGCAAGTCTTCCATCATGTTTGTGGAAGAACACGACGAAAAAGCATATCCCTTCAAAATGGTGCGGCATTCCAAGATTCCCATATGAACCATGAAGTAAGCATTTTGATCTGATCTAGAATCCAAAGGGCATGAACATAATGGTCATATAGTGATTTTGTACTTACCAACTCCGAAAAATAAGCTATTCAGTATCACGTATGCCTCTTGTCACTAAGTTTTGATTTATCTGCAATACCAAAATAAACGTTCTATGCTCTTATTATGATTATTGTGTTTTTGACGTTTAAGGCTGGTGCAGACTGGGCCGTCTTTGCATGAATATTCTAATTTTTATGTTTTCCCATTCTACTGTCGAAAAAAAGAATAATTTTAAGCCAACCATTTGAAGGCAGACACACAAGAATTCTTCCGACTCCAAACCCACTTCACACACTTTCACTTTTAGATTTTGATTTCACCAAATACCCAATCAGCCACTAGAGCTGTAGCCATTGTTGAATTGTTCATAAATAGGTTTGTCTTGAGCAAAAGGTAGTTATCTCCAGTGTCTATTTCAACAGTAAGCGAGTTCCATGATCCCCTTTTTATGAGAATATCTAGCTATTGGTCCAAGGGAATGAGCAGCTGGTTCTCTAGGTGAAGTTGTCCAGCATGAAAATGCACGAGACATTTTGAGTTCCTTCTGATTCTCTGCCAATTGTTTGAATAAAGATAAACTACAAGATCTTCTCAAAGCTTAAAAACTGAATGGTGCCACATGCTGATTGATCATAATTGGTGCATCATGCATGAGAAAATATTTCAGTCCAATTATCCAACCACCAATTACCTGTGTACATGATACAGCACCCATCTAACAAGGATTGTGATACCTTACATGGCATCACTTTATCCTAAAGAGATTTTCTTGGAAACATGCATCATCTAGCTTAAATGCAAGTAAGCACTGTAACAGCCAATTCATTATTCTCTCTAGATTGTGAAAAAATCCATAATACTACAATCTTGTACTTTCTTTAACAACAGAAATGCTTTCTTGTATGCTTACATTGAAAAGAAGGATCGTGGTAAGCTTGATGAAAAAGCTACCAAAGTTGTCTTTGTTGGTTATGTGTTGAAAGCAAAGATATAGATTCTATGTTCCAAAAACAAGTAAAGTCTTACCCTCACGCAATGCTTAAATTGCAGAAAATCAGATTTATGACAAAAATTCACTAGTTCCAGAGTCTATTAAGGCAGATAATTATGCCTTTTTCTAAAAGAACTCAGATCCTCATGTTCAACCATATGGGGGTGATCAACCTTCTCAAACCCCTACTCAAGTATATAAAGATAAAGGAAAGGAGAAAGTTGTAACCACTCCTACACAAGCTGAATTTTTTATGTCATCACCACAACCTTCAGCATCTCCCATTCCTTCTCAACCGATAGAAGAAGAACAATTCAAGAAGTTGAAGAGTCCTCTAGAAGTCCAAAAAAAAAGAGAGATTGCAGCAATTTTTGAAAAGATTCTAAAGTGGTACTTGCAAACCTTGAAGGAAAGTGGCATTCACACTTTCTAAGGAAGAACAAGAAGTCAAAAACATCGAGCACATCAAGTAAATTATGTAGACGTTTTTGAAATTCATAACATTCCATTTTTTACTTCAATTGAGAATGAACTTGCTAGTGTTCAAGATGCATTATGTAATCTTGCATAAAAGAAGGCAACATGTTAAGTGGATATTCAAAGTCAAAAGAAAAGTTGATGGTACTATTGATAGGTATAAAGCGAGGTTAGTTGTCAAAGTTTATGCACAAAAGAAAGGTAAAGTGACTAGACAATGATGAAACTTTTGCTCCTCCTAAAAATGACTATAATCAAGAGGTACTTTCTTTAGTTGCATTTTTTTGTTGGCTTATTTATCAATAAGATATTAAGATTTCTTAATGGTGATCTACATGAGGATATCTATGTTTAACAACAAGAGGGCTTTGAAGAAAAAGGTAAAGGACATCTTGTTTGCAAGATAATCAAAGCTCTTTAGAGTTTGAAGCAAGCACCACGAGCTTGGTAATTCATTAAGATCTTATTTCCAAGGGATTTAAAAACTCAAAAGCTTCTCCTACTCTCCATGGTAAGTCATAGGAAGATGTTTTGATGATAATCATCATATATATTGATGATATCATAGTAGATGATAATCATCATATATATTGGTGATATCATAGTAGTCAAGTCTTGTCCGGTACGATTCACATACGATAAGAGATCGTACACACACACACACACACACACACATATATATATATATATATTTTGGGAATTCTCACTTTATTACATGAGGGAAAAATAATGTACAAGAACGTGAGCAGGGAGTATCATCTCCCTATTCCCAAAACCTACAATCCACAGTCTACAACTATAACAAACTCCACAACGGATATTACATGGCAATCCAGCGTATCATAAGTCAACCAGTAATGAGAGACATGCCTGTTTGTGTCCCGAACGAGCATACGGGCCAATATCTATGTCAGGTCGCATTTAGTAATGCAATGATCGGCGTTCTGTCATTAGGAGGCATAACCATAAAATCAAGCCATAATTAAGTCTTACAATAGTGCCAAGAGAAGACGGGCATATGCATATGCATATGCATATGCATATGCATATGCATATATATATATATATATATATATATATATATATATATATATATATATATATATATATATATATATATATATATATATATATATATATATATATATATATATATATATATATATATCATAGTTTTTAAAAAAAACATCTTTTACGCTTTTTAAAAAACGTTTAGGACGTCCGGATGTTTCAGACATCCTCATATGTTTTTCTGGCATTTTTTTTCGAGAAAAAAAAAAAAACTCCTTGCGTTTCAGCTAGAATTTACCCGCGAGTTGCGCTCTTTTTTGGGCTTTTGATGCATGGGATAGCGAGTGGAGAAACTCTCATGTGTTATGCATATATACCAAAATGAATCAAGGCAAACCCCAAATTCATCCTCAAATGTAAGTTCAACTATAAGCTCATGGTAGTCAACCACAAGACTATATAGCATATCAGCTCCATTATGCACAATATCGACTCAATACTATGACATCTCCACTAACGTCATCAGTGCCCAATAGTGGGTATAGAACTCATCAGTGCAAACCTTCTAGGTTCTTTCCCTCTCTTGCCTTCTCTTTTTTTGCACACACTCTTGCCCTCTAGACTCTCTTCCCTTCATTGCATTTAGTTTCAACTTTCCGCCCTCTAAGCTCTTTGATTTCTTTTTCATTGGGACACATAGAGAGAGAGAGAGAGAGTTTCAGCCCTTCATTATGTTGCAAGTTTCATCATGGGTAGATCCCTTGATGTCATCCGTAACCATGTGAAAATTCATAGCCCTGCCTCTTGGGAATGCAATTATTGCAACGGCATTTATGGTTGTACGGTATCCTGCATGAAAGGTCATCTCCTTGGGTTGAGAGGAAGAGGCATTGGAAAATGCACTTCCATACCTCAAAAACCCGTAGAGGAGTTGACTCATCAACTCCAATTCAGCCGAAGGGTGGGTAATTTGCCTGTGCCTCCATCATCTTAGAGCACTGTGGGTGCAGATAATGAACTCCTCTTCATGATGAAATCCTATCTCATCAAGTTCATGCTCATAGTGCAAATAAAATGCCAAGCACAAAGAGTATGAGTTTCATTGGTGCCAATGCCTCTCCCTCTTTTTCACGTCATCCATCACATTCAAAGATCCCTGATAGTAATATATTCACGAGAGGCAATATAAGGGCTGGAGTGCAAAAGCAACATATGGAAGAGGCCACTAGAGAGTTGACCAAACTCTTCATTCAGTGTGGCATTCCATTTAATATTGCTAATACTCTTCCATGGAAGAGGGCAATGAAAGCTGTTAGTATGAGTTTCATTGGTACCAATGCCTCTCCCTCTTCTTCACGTCATCCATCACATTCAAAGATTCCTGATAGTAATATATTCATGAGAGGCAATATAAGGGCTGGAGTGCAAATTTCAAAAGCAACATATGGAAGAGGCCACTAGAGAGTTGACCAAACTCTTCATTCAGTGTGGTATTCCATTTAATATTGCTAATACTCTTCCATGGAAGAGGGCAATGAAAGTCGTTAGTAGAAAAGGTGTTGCTTGGGAAGGTCCTTCAGGACAAACCTTGCACACTACTGAGCTCTTAAGGCAAACAAAACTCTTAGAGACTGAAATGTTATCCCTAAGATCTGTATGGGAGAAATATGGTTGCTCTATTCTATGTGATGGTTGGTCGAACATTCATAGAAGGAATGTTTAGAACATCATTGTGTCCTCTTGCAAGGGCACAATGTTTTTACGTGCTCTACCGGCCCATAGTTGCAACGCAACGCGTTGCGTAGCGTCTGCAACGTCCGCAACGCAACGGTGTTGCGTTGCGACGTAATTTTTTTCCCCTCTACTTTGAGCCCGAAACGGGCTCGCGGGAGAGGGCATTTTACTTGCCTTCTAGGTTGGAGCGAGCATACACCCAAGAGCCGTCTGGAGCAGCCGAACCCTCAGCCGAGAGAGAGAGAGAGAGAGAGAGAGAGAGAGAGAGAGAGAGACTCACCATGCCTAAACCAAAGCAAAATTGTTGGAAGTACGTGTCTAGCCAAGGGAAGTTTGGATCGGGTGGGAGTGAGAGATGGACATGTAACCTATGTGGTTACAAAGGGGGTGGTGGGACAGATCGTATCAAAGCCCACCTTGCCAAGTTTACTGGCTTGGGCATTGCAGCATGCAAGCAGCCTATGCCAGCTCATATCAAGGATGAGCTCCTTGAGTGGGTAGCTCAAAGGGAAGCCAGAAAGTATCCACAGAGCTCTCGGCCCACCTCCACCTCTATTAGCTCATGTGATCCTCCTCCACATGATGCTCCAGCACATCAGACTCATAGGGGATCCTCTAGTGGAGGGAATGATGAGCATGGACATGATACCGTCGATCTTGAGGGTGATACTCAGCCACCGGTGAAGGCAGCTATAGGATCACTTTCTTCGGCATCCGTACGTGCAGGATTTCAGAGACAGCGGGAACTTGAGGCCAAACAAGGTATAATGAAGCTTTTCATACAGTGTTGCCTCTCTTTTAATGTTGCACGCACACCCGCATGGAAGGAAGCCATGGAGTTAGTGAGCACATTGGGATATCGATGGAGCGGTCCTTCATATGAGGAGTTGAGGACTAGTGAGCTACGCAAAACAAAGGATATAGTGGAGAAGCAGTTAGAGCCCATGATGGGCACATGGGAGAAGTATGGATGCACTATTATGTGCGATGGATGGACAAACATCAAGAAAAGGAATGTATATAACATACTAGTGCATTGTTGCAAAGGCACTATGTTCCTTCGCGCCATCGATGCATCACAGGCTGGACTTACAGTGACAGGTATGTATAGGTGAAATTTCAAGTTTTAATTTTAAGATATGCATTTGAATTTTGCATATGCTATATATATGTATTATGTATGTAGTATGTACATGGCTGATTAGGTGTAATTTTTGTGTCACAGATCAGTTTATATATGGTCATATCCGCCAGGCTATTATGGATGTTGGTCAAAAGAATGTTGTGCAGGTCATTACCGACAATGGAAGTAATTGTGTGGCCATGGGTAGATTGTTAGAGGCAGAGTTTCCCTCCATTGTGTGGACCCCATGTGCCATACATAGCATTGATCTTTTGATAGAGGATCTTGGAAAGATCCCTTGGATTCATTCTATTTTTTCCACCTGCCATAAGGTGAACAAAGAGACCAAAACTATTAGCTATTTTCAGATCATACAGTGAGTTGGATATCCTAAAGCCTGCGAAGACCAGATTTGCTTACATGTGCATAGTGATGGAGAGACTACTTCGGGTGCGGCAGGCTTTGATGCAGACAGTTGTATCTACAGAGTGGACTGCCTGGGATGGACACACTACCCGGAGAGCAGATTTTGTACGGATTACATGCTTGTCAGATTCATTTTGGAGGGATGTAGAGGCACTTGTGCGTGCCATACATCCATTATATTTTGTTCTTCGCATCGTTGATATGGAGGGGAGTACATTGGGACTCGTCTATGAGTTCATGGATCGAGTTGGCGAGTCCCTTTCACGTTGCCCACATTTGACATTGGCCAGGTATTTATTAAGTTATTACTTATTACTTTGAATTTTTGACACTTAAAATTCTTATTATCTTAAAAATTAGTCTCTAAAATTTTATAATTTCTTTGTTCATAGGATTGAGCAGCTTAAGGCTGTGTGGAGGGATCGATGGGATTGGTTTCATCGCCCGATCCATGGGATGGCACACTTATTGCATCCCTTATGGAGATCTCATCAGGCCATCGTGGATGAGGAGCTCTTGAGTGCATGGAACACATATGTATATAGGCTTTATCCAACTGATGTAGAGTTGCGACTTCAATTGGAGAGACAGCTCTTGGTATTCCAAAATGGTGCTGGCCATTTTGGAAAGGATACGGCTTGTTTGAGATCTGCTCAATTGCGGCCAGTATCAGTATCATGGTGGGAGATGTATGGTGCTAGTGCTCCTCAGTTGTTAAGTACTAACTTCTAAGTCAAAAGTCTTTAGTGTACTGTGTGACATGTGCTAAATATGTATTATGATTTATGTACTAATTATTTTTTGAATTATGTTGTAATGCAGAGAGAGTTAGCTATTCGTATCCTTTCACAGGATTGCAGCGTAAGTCCTTGTGAAAGGAATTGGAGCACATGGGCCCTCTTCCATACAAAGAAGAGGAACAGATTATCTACAGCGCAGTTGGAGCGGCTAGTTTATTGCCACTGCAACTTGCATCTCTTGGAGAGCGGCGGACATACATGAGATGTGAGGGAGGTCAACGTGGACACAGTAGATATAGAGAAAGTGAGAGATATTCCAGATATTCCTCCAGAGGATCTGGACTTATATACTATGTTGTACCATGAGTTCACCTTACATCAACATGATACCAGATCATCTCGGAGACGCAAAGGACCTAGCGGTAGTGGTGATGCATCCACTAGTAGCCGACCACATACTACTACTACTAGGGATGATGATGATGATGATGATGATGATGATGATGATGATGATGATGAGAGTGATGATTTGTCATCTGACACCATGTCAAAGTGACAGAGTTTGATTATTGACATTCGAGGCTTTGACATTTCATGTTTGACATTTGGTATTTCATGATATGTATTTACTATTGTGATGACAGTGGACACTTATCATGACTCACTTGTGACTTTATATTTATCATTTGCCACTTATGATTTATGCCATGCGTCATGACTCATATGATTTATGATTTATCATTTGTCATAGTGATCTCTATGTTTTTATTTTGATGTATGAACGATGATATGATCATGTGACATGTATGATGCCAGGTGTTATCATTTATGTTATGAATCATGATATTTATTGTAATTTGTTAAAAGTTAGAAGTTAGAACTTAGAAACTAAAAACTTGAAAGTTAAGTGTTATGATCATTATGTTGTTAGAATCTAGAATCTAGATGATGATGTTATGATTATTGATGTTATGACTGTATTTGAATTTTGATATAATGATGATGTATTTGAGATAATTGTATTTGATATAATCTTAAGGCTGTGTGGAGGGTTAGGATATAATCACGAGTCACGACCAACTTTCAAGTTAGATTGATAATCTCTATTATTTATGATATATCTTATATTGTAATAAGTATTTTATGGTATATATAGTCATATCCCACCTTATTACATATCATAGGACCCAAAATATGTGAAAAATACATATAAAAGTTTTGAAAAATAAATTACTTTATCGCAACTCCTAGGTCTTACCCTCGTTGCTAACCCGTTGCTAACCCATTGCCGTTGCCTTTGCGAAAACGTGGTTGTCCACTATGTACCGGCCCATGCACCAAGCAGAGTAGTAACATGTGAATTCATATTCTCACATGTTAAGAAAGCCATTGAGGACGTGGGAAGTGAGAATGTACTGCAAATTGTGACCGACAATAGATCAAATTGCATGTCGATGGGGCGTATGATTGAAGAGGCATACCCCAAGATTACATGGACACCATGTACATCCCACGGTTTAGATTTGCTTAGGGAAGACATTGGGGCAATTCCATGGGTGAAATCGATCCTTGATAAAGCAAAATTCATAGTGAAATTTGTCACTACTAAGCCAAAACTATTGAACATCTTTCGTGCCCACTCTACCTTGGATTTTCAAAAACCCCCTCTCACACGGTTTTGTTACATGTATATAGTACTTGATAGAGTCCTTAGAGTAAGAAAAGGACTCCTACATATGGTGATGACTGAGAATTGGTACAACATTAAGGAGATCAAAGGAGGAGACTCTCTCTTCACCCAATTCTCAGCACTCGTTATGGAAGATGATGAGTTTTGGATAAAGGGAGATACGCTAGTAGTCGCCATTCAGCCGGTGTACAATGTTCTTTGCATCATAGATATGGTCTTGTATATGAGTACATTGATTGTATACAAGAAAGCATCCAAAAAGTTGTTGGACTATCGGACATTGAGTAAGTTTGCCAATTGATCATATGATGTACTAATAGTAATTAATTATGATTCATATGTTTATGAATTCATTGTTTATTATATAGGAAGACCACTTTATATAATGCAGTGAGAAAAAGATGGGATTGGCTTCATAAACCAATCCATGACTTTGCTCATATCCTTCATCCATTATGGAGAAGTGAGCAACAATTTACAAACACTGAGCTAGAGGATAGCTGGATTGACTACATCACGCGATGAAGCGGCAGTGATGTTGGTATTTTATCATAGTTAGAGAGTGAAAGATTGCAGTTCCGTAGCATGGAGCACTACTTTGGACAGCCCACTGCACATCTACGCGAGAACCAGGTTGCTCCGGTCACGTGGTGGGGAAATATGGAGTGAGTACTCCACTATTAGTAAGTATTTTTATCATTTGAATCTTTCTGAATCCATTTGAATCTATTTTTAAATTTATATGAATCATGATCTATTACTTTTTTCACGAATCACAACGAAGATCGAATTCTTTTGCAAGATTGTAGCACATGTCCTACAAAGAGGAACTGGAGTACATGGGCTCTATTCCATACAAAAGAAAGGAATAGATTGAGTCCCCAACAACTAGAGAGATTGGTTTATTACCATATTAACCTCAACTTGTTAGAGACTAAAGGGATCAACATAGCCCTGTAGAGAGTACACGTGCAAAAGCAAAATGAAAAGAAGAGTGTACTCACAAAACAAAGAGTGTATGAGACTCAAAATGAGTAGACCATGAAATGGGTAAACTCGTGTGGATTAGAAATGAGCTTGCAAAGAGCATGGAGTAGGCTCCTCAAGCTTCTAACCAAGTACAAATGAGGGGCGAGACCCTCCTTATATAGATTTAGAAGGGGCTCTCAAAAGTACATCTCATGTGGGATAATTCCCTGAAAGGAGAATGAATACAACTGATAGAAGCAAATGGCAAGATACCTAAGTACAAAGGATATAATATAGTGGGAATGCAATGGAAATAGAGTGACTCCAAGATACAAAAGGGAGATGAACTCTCATATTCTCAACACCCTCTATGCAGCTCCATTTTGTAGAGTATGGAGGCTACTAGGGAATGAGAGAAAGGTCCACCAAGAATGTATCATAGGCAGCACGAGCACCAAATAGGAAGTCATCGTCTAGGAATCCATAGCCTCTAAGTGGTATCGACCATTCGGGATCGCCAGGTACTCCATAAGATGTCCACCAGATGGATCAAGCGGATGCTCCATAGGTACGCCACCAATGAGGTACAAGAACGGAACAAGATCTCACTGGACGAGATCATCTCCATGCGAGAGAGGTAGGATGACTCCATGTGGTATGTCCAAACCTCCAAAGCTTTGACAATATCCACCACGAGATGTGTATCGCTAAGTAGGTCTTGCAAGCATGAGATATAAAGCATGAAGCATAAAATCATACTCACATGGTAGTACATTTATATGATGTAATCTTCCATGGAGTGTGTAAAGTCCTGCTGTGTATCGGTAGGACCATGGAAGGCCCTTCTGAACCGAAAAGCTATCCTAGAAAATGATCCAACTAAGGGATGAATCCAAGTAGATGCAGGAGTATCCTGTGGTAAGTGAAAAGATGTTTGACTCCATGAATGGAAAAATACATGCTCACAATGCGTTGTAGACGAGGTAAGTGGACTCTCAAAAATAGGGATGAAATATGACGAGTCACTGATCCTGGAGTAATGCCCTACTGAAGCTGAGGGGAAATATAAGCCTTTGATGGTACAATAGGTATAGCCACCTGAGGAATAAGCTTAGATGGTATCTCTAATTCCTCTGGCTCCAAAATTGTATCATGATTGGGAAAGTCATGTACAAAGAGAGCATGCTCCACATGGTGTGACGATAAGAAACTGGAATGATCCCCCTCTGAAGCGAAAATGGGAGGATCAAAAAGGGATGAGTACTTAGAGTATTCATCAAAGGTGCAGTCTTTGGTTACTGTAACTGAGTGACTTTTTGGATCGTAGAGTTTGTATGCCTTCTATCACTCACTCTACCCGATGAAAATGTACTGCTTAAGCCTATCATCATGGCCTTAGACACAGGCATCACTACCAAAGATGCAAAAATAACTCACACTTGACTTCTTCTTAAAGTAAGCTTCAAATGGTGTTTGGTTCTTCAAGACATCTCAAAAACCTCTGTTCTGAATGTATATTGTTGTCTCTACTGCCTCACCCCAAAATTTTAGTGGAAGTTGCTTTTGACTAAGCATAACCTTGGCCATCTTAATCACACTTCGACTCTTCTGTAAGGCAATACCTTGTTGAGTATCTTACTTGGCTTGATACTTGATTCCATGTCGCTTCAAGTACTTGGAGAAGTTATGATTGACAAAGCTAATATCTCCATCATATCGGATGATTTTCACAAAACTTGGATAGTCTTCTTGAACGGTTTGTGTCCACTCCTTAAACTTGGAAAGAGCATCCTCTATATGCTTGAGTGAATAAACCCATGTGTATCTAGTGAGGTCATCTATGATCAAGAAGAAGTAAGTTGATCCACTTAGAGAAGGTGTTTGCATAGGTCCACAAATGTCAGCATGGACTAATATTAAGGGTTTATGTGCAGAAATGGATGCTTCTTTAGGCAAAGGGGCAATTGTCTGCTTGGCATATGCTTGGCAATTCAATTCCACTTGTGCGATCTTGGGTAAACCTTTGACAAGATGGTCGAAAGAGATCTTAGCTAAGCAAGAGATATATTCAAATCTACAATGTCGCAAGCTAAGACTTGAATCTTTGGCCATAAAACTTTGAAAGCTTGTAGAGACCCTTGTCTTCAAAGCCTTGAGCTATCACTTCATTTGATTCACGATCAATGACTTGAACTTTGTTGTGATCGAATTGAATTGTCATGTTGCACTTTGTGATGGCCTTCACTATGAGAAGGTTTTTACTTAGGCTTGGTGCATAAAGAACATCCTTGAGTGACTTGGTCTTGCCTTCAGAGGTGATGACTTCAACTTTTCCTCTTCCTTGGATTTCAATACACTTGTTATCTCCAAGATACACTTGACCTTTATGCTCTTCAAACTCATGAAAATCATCTTTGTCATGGAACATGTAGGATGAAGCACCACTATCAAAAATCCATTCTTTCTTGGGAGAGGTTGCCACAAGTGCTTTGTGTTCAGTTATGAGAAATAGATCTTCACTTGTGCAGTGAGAATCATGTTCACCCTTTGAATTAGACTTAAGACTTGTCCTTGTTCTTTTTCTTGAAGCAATATTTCTTGATGTGGCCAGGCTTGCCACAAAAATTGTAAGTGAGCTTCTTCTTGCCTTTCTCCTT
>CM035423.1:113187765-113230265 GCA_020310875.1 Ceratopteris richardii | reverse complement strand
AGTATGAGTCTTCTTCTGCAACCCAAAGTCCAAAGATAAAGCCAAACTACATGAAAGAACTTAAGGATTTCACAATCCACTTGCTTTTTATTAGATCTCTAAATAGAACTTATACCAAATTTCCTCAAGAAGATATCATCATACCTCCACATTCACAAATAAAATAAAATAGAAGACTCATACAAACATAGAGCAAACACACAAGATCAAAGAATTATTGGAAGTGTGGTAGGCCCAAATAATAATCAAAGGTTCAATCAAGATCTTTCCAATACTTGACCTTTAGCACATAATAGACCTTGACTTGATCAAGAGAGACACATGACAATACAGAGAGAAGAGAAGACAATTATAGGTGTGAAGAAGCTTAATGCAACTACACACTAATAAATGCAAAATGTCAATATACAATGTGTATAAGATACAAAAATCTGAATATAAGCTCGATCTAAAGGATTCTAGTTACAAAAAGTAATGTGTGAGCATCTAATAGGTATTATGTGAGTCAATATGTGCAAAATAAAGATTTGAACTGTTTCAATCAATAGAGTAAACCCTAAACTGAAATTAGATCTTCTCTGATGTAGAGCAGCACCAATGGCCACTTCTCATGCAACAATAGTCACTTCTCATGATGAAGTGGTAGGTATACTCCTGGTACAGCAATAGCATGTGAAGAAACCCTAAAGTGGAAAACACGATCCTGCAGAATCAACATGCACACTAAGAAGTGTGAAGAAGAACAAGGATTAGCTGCTAAAAACTCCTCCAAATCTGTATATTGACCTCCAACAGTCCTCCTAGCTCTTAACCCTAGAGCTTGTAGCTTAAATAGCTTGGAATTGGATGCTCTGTGAGGTCAACAAAAGGCTTCTTATATAACCAAAGCTGGACCATGAAAATCAAGATCAAAATGCTAAAAAGCAAGTAATTTTTTAGAAAAAAGCATTGCATAGGATTTTTTTTGCCTATGCATTTAGTGTGCTTTTAACACAAGCATGGCAGCTTTTAGAAGTCTAAAACTGATCGCCTATCCTCCCGCACCTTGGTGTGGCCTGGGAAAGTGTAGTCGCCCAATTGGGAAAATGTGGTCCCCCAAATTGCAAGGTCCAAATGGACTCTCCCTTGTTGGTATGCCCATTGCATTGGAGTCCACTCAGTAGGCCCTATGGTCTTGTTTAAGGACCAAAACGAAAAAACATTCCCTACAAGGATTCATACAAGATGTTGTATATTGTAGCCATATCATGCACAACCATGTAGGGTATCCCACACCCTAGAGTATATACTTAGATTTGAGCACTTAGAGAGTTCAAAACTTTGGAACTTGAGCATTTTGATCCTAATGTGAAGTCTGTAGGAAGAATATGAAAATCCCACCATGCAATAAGTAGTTGATCAATATGCAGAAGTCAGATTAATAATGTGAGGCAAAACTTTCAGCCAACCTTGGAGGATAAAAACAGTCAAGTTAATAACATATTCCTAATGTTGGAGCCAAAAACAGGTCACTAACATCAAGTATGAGGGATTCTGCATATGTATAAACATATGTATGATGTATCTATATCTAATAACCATCCATTCAATATGTGAACAGATTCTCAACGACTACATTTCAATGGCAATTCCTTTACAGATTTATACATCTAGTTGTTCACAATCCTCTTTATGCAAAACCAGAAAATTTTAATGATGATACTACTATGAAGTATGCATACGAAACTCCATATACCTGTTTGGCCATATGCAAAACAGGTTGCCTTGGTCCGTTCAAATAATGCTGGAATGATTGGTCCTACTGTTTCCATGTAGACCTACAAACACCCATGTGATCATCAAATGGAGAATGGCATCAAGGAAAAAGAGTTCCCAGAAACAGGCATAAGCATCAGCTCACCTCCTCATTGCTTACATCTTGATCCAATATGGCATCAAACACAAATTCATGTCTTTCAACATAAGCTGTGAGATCCACCTGCAAAACATCTGAGACATGAGATCAGCTACCATTATGGAAAAGCAATCATCTATCAAAAGTGTCTAACTAAGAAATGGAATACATAGTTCACAAGAAAGACACCTTAAGCTTGGGCTCATGTACAGTGAGATAGCAGCCATTTTCTTCAATGCATATAATATCCTCTTCACTTCTAGCAAGCTCCTTTTTGTTGATGGGCCTTTTTCGGACCTCAAAATTGCACAAATGCACAATTAATAACAGCATGCAAAGATTGACAGGCCATAAGATGTTATCAGGAGTAAACCCGCTAATTACAACTCCAAATATTGCTTTCACAAGTCAAAATGAGGACCACTTATGATATGAATACGTAAAACACTTCTCTTTATGCTGAAAAAAGTTTATCAAAAGACCATTATCTGTATTTGACTTTCCAATTTTAAAAAGAAATCCAGAAGTTCATATCGTGATGCATGCTATCGGTCAGTATTTTGGCTTTAATAAGCCTCCCTTCAAACATTTGTATTCCAAGCCCACTTACTCTTGTATTTCTCTTTCATTGCATGTTCAATATTCTTGGTGAAAGACTTAAGAAATCATAATGTTGCCAGATCACAGTAACTGATGCAAAAACTTCGATTGGAATCATTGGAAGGTGAGTCTATTCCGTCACACACACACACACATGCATTTAAGATTGCTTATGCATGTCAGAAGTTGGATTCACCATTGACCTTAATGTAACCAGAACCTAATTATGTAGCATCCTGCATAATGCTATGTTATACTTGAGTTGTTTCGCCAGTCACACACACACACATGCATGCAAGATTGCTTATGCATGTCAGAAGTTGGATTCGCCATTGACCTTAATGTGCACCAGAACCTAATTATGTAGCATCCTGCATAATACTATGTTATACTTGAGTTGCTTCCCTTGCAATGCATACTATCAATATATAGACATCTAATCTTGAAAATGATCATTGCAAGAAACACAAAACTGTATATGGAATAGATCAAGTAATCTTGGGAAATTTTAATATAAAAACTTTTGGTTGTAATGTTATTTATCCCTACAATCTCAAAAGTCTTAACAACAATACCTATAATTTTCTTCTTCATTATTAAAAAATCAATTATTGATAGAACACTATAGCTATTCTTACCACAACTTTGATTTTGGCCGGAGCATTATCACGGGCATTTCTCTCCCTATCTGCTGTTGTTGGGCGTGAAATTGCATCTAAATTATAGCTTTGTGGTCTTCTCGGGCTACAAGGATTGCAATTTTCCAATGCATAACTTGTTTTAAAAGATGTTTCAGAAAACGGAGAATGTTGAAACAAGGTTGAGTCCCACCAATTCTGTACACCACCCTGTAGCAAGAATATCATGAGAAAATGTAGATTTATCTTCGCATAAAATTCCATGAAGTGCAATAAGATAAAGCAGTGCTAATTATTGATTTGGTAAACTTACAGTCCATACAGAGGTGAACATTGCAGCATAGAAGGATATTATATTATGATACATCCCTAAGTACAAAATGAAACCAAAAAGTGGGGAAGGGGAGGGCCATCCTTGTTCCTAATAGGATGTAGATAATAGAATCTACCTATGATAAAAGATTTCAGAATTTAGATAGCGATTGTATGAAAATATCAACTGAAGATCCCAAAGACCTCTTTGGCACATTCCATTGTTGGAAGCATATACACATGTTTTTCCAAAAAATCTAGAATTTTTTTTAATGATCTCATACAAAAAAAATTATAGAATGTGATGAGCTCACAATATCACATTATGATGCATAACTTTGGATGACCCTTGGTTGGCAGCCATGGCAGAGCTCGCCACATGGATGGATGGAGATGATGGAGGGGCCTTTGCTATGTATGATCTCCCAGATGACTAGATCCAAGGCTTCAGTACCTGATGAAATAATTAGAGCAGACCAAGCAGCTGTCCCAATGACGATTAAGGCCCTTACTGGATCAGCCTCTTTCATAGAGTTGATGGACCTTCACTGAGATAGATATGCCCAGCTAGCTCTTGAACCATCTGGGCAGCTGGCCTTAAAGAGAGACAGATTATTGGTACGGATAGATGACATCGTGGTTTCAGATACATGGTTTTAGCATGGACAGACTTCCTACCTTTCAGTACCCTGTAGAGGAACTAGACTCATACGCCAGGAGTTGAATACCAAGAGAACTTGGATAGAGCCCAGTCAGGGATTGGGAACAAAGATGGCTTTTTACATAGAGCATCTTCTCCAAAAGATTACAGCGAATGGGGTACATTTCAAGCTGCCAAACAGAGATGCAACAATCTATGTAGCTTACTTACAACAAGAGGTATACCAAGCATACATACACAACCACCAGAGGCACTGAAGTAGCTAGCTCCTGCCTCTATTGAGGCTTTACTCCCAAAGCCTCCACCTCCAAGACACCACTTCCCCACTCCTAGTAGGCTCGTACGTTCCTCTTTTAAATTACATCATAAGATTGTAGCTCACTCACTTTCCCTATCTTGAGTAATATCTCACTGATTCATACAATCTACGTTTACCCTTTGTCTCCATAAATTACCCTTTAAATAGACCTTCGGATCCAAAGATGTCCTCATCTATGTGAGAGCCCTATATGGTGGAAAGAGGCTCTCCCCAACAATCCTTGAAACTTCAATGAACAAGGGGTTGGCAAGTTTGTTGTCGGGCTTGATCAAAAGACCTTCTTTGGAATGTTCCCAATACACTAGACAAGAGTCGATGTCTGGCAATGCGAAATGGGTCCCTCGAACTAGTTGATCTGATGACCCCACTCGTCGATTTGTCTCGACCATTCCCATATCCTCAACCACATTTTGATTAGCATCACATTTATTTTGACTTTACATTCGCATATCCACATATCATATTTACTTTAATGTCTTCACCTATTTTAAGACCATCCATGAATATCCATGACGTCAAGCATGAACTCTATTGTCCTTGAAGTCCACAACTTATGAGAGGCCTATGTCCATTTACCTTTTGCATAATTGCTTTTAATAACATTGTTATATTAGTGACTCTAGTGAAATAATAAGCCAATTCATGCTTTGTTTGGCCATGGACCAACCTTAGGCCAACCCTAAGTCGACCAAGGTTGACTTTAGGTCAAGCTCAAGTCGGCCTTTGCTATTCGACTAGACCACCTCAACAAAGACAAATGTCAATCTTTTCCACCCAATGCTCAACCAAACCATGTAGCTTTTTGAAATATTGTTTTGAGATTACTCGTATTGATTGCCTTGTGCAAGTGGTTATCTTGTGCAAGTGAAACCTTTCATAGTCCTAGATTGAAATTTGCAAGTTTCATTCATTGGCCATCTCAAAATCTAACCATCTACTCAATGGGTGCTACATTCTCATACTTATTCCCCATAAAACCTATAAAATTCTTTTTGAGCTAGAAAATCGATATCAAAACTACCCCACTCAACAAAGAGGTTGACCATCAAAGTCAACCAAGCTTATGCAAGTCTACCAAGTTGACTTTGAAAGATGATAAGTTGACTTGTGCAAGTTGACCTAGTTGACTTTTGAAACCAAAAAAGTCAACTACCCAAAAAACTATTGTATTAGATTAATGTGTTTGAATTCTATTTTGCAAAAAGAAGATGTATAACTTTCTTCCAACACTTTCGCCTTGAAAAAGGAACTTGAGAGTTTTGATAAGCTACACTTACATGTACAGGAGGTTGAAGCATAGACCAATGAAAATATGAGAAACTTCCCTACATAGCAATGAAGTTGGACCTCCCAAACACTACATTATCACACATAGGTGTAGAGTTGTAAACATTACCAGCTACTCACTCAGAGAACTTCAATGGCTCTTTGCACACAACAAATAGACTAAGAAAGCTTTTTGACAAGCAATAAAGTACTTGAAATGGTTGAGAGAACAAAGAGGGTTGATCTTGACAAGTCAGGCTAACAATGCCTAGTAATTGTTTGTGTGCAAACAATAACAGCCTTACACAAAATGTAATGAATAAGCAAGCAAGGGGCTTGCTTAAGTTGGGAGCACTCTAAACTTCACTTAACAAGTGGAGATCTCATGGAATCATAAATCCACAAGTTGGATACAACATATATTTATTGAAAGTAAAAAAGGTCATCTATAATTTGGGGCTAACTAACCAATCAAGTTTTATCTAAAAGTTGGATCGAATTCCAACTCGAGAGATTTGAGGGAAAATTTGGTAAAGGAATCTCGTGCCAAAAACCTTGCATCCAATAGTCCAAAATCAAACTTTATTTTGCTCAATCAAAACTTGCACTTCCATCACTCTCCTTCAAGCTTTAATCCCTAGCAAATCTCCCTTAATCCAAGAGCTTGTTTGAACTTATGTTAGCTTGTTGCAATAGCCTTTTAAACATATGAGTCAATGAGTATTGACATATTGTAACTTGTACATCCTTTGACAAAGCTTTCTCCCTCGCAGACAAAGTCATAATGTACTTCAATGTGTTTTCTCCATGCATGAAACATTGGATTTGATGCAAGATAAACACTACTCATGTCATCACACTCGATTGGAATTTGTTCCATCTCCACATAGAGGTCTTCAAAGAGCTTCTCATCCACATTGCCTCACATAAACCTTAGGTAGGTTCTTTAGACTTGGCTTCAATTGATGATAAGGCCATTGTTGATTGTCTCTTTGATTGCCAAGGGACTAATCTAGTAGTCTTCTTCCTATCAACATTGCATACAATCATCAGAAGGATAGAACAACCCTCCTTAACATTACACTTTGAGTATTTTGGTACCCTCTATGCTAAAGCAATATGCGAAACCTTAGGAGTATTCATAAATTGAGATAATACCCCTACTATAAAATATATTTGGTCTTGAGATTCTTGAAAGAGCAAAGATGACAATTGATCTATACAAATGTACATTCTCTACCTCGTTACCTTCCACAAAGATTAGCTTCAAATTTAACTCCATTGGATTCGCCAATGGCTTGTAATCTATCAACCCAAACTTATTTAGTATATATACCTTCATAAGTTCAGACTTATCCAAACTTACGAACCCAAGATAGAGAACACAAACACATACACATTAGAAAAGACAACTAACAAAAGCAAGAGACTACACAAAAAATAGGACCAAAATAAGACATGAAAAATACAAACAAAAGAAAACCAATACGAAAGAGCCACACTAAAAATAATAATCAATAATTAAGTTTAAAATAATAATAATAATAAAAAAATAAAATAAAATAATAAACAAATATATATATATATATATATATTAAAAAATAAATTAATTAATTTAAAAATGAGGATAATAATAAATAAATAAATAATAAAATAAAATAATATAGAAGTTAACAAAATATATAAAACTAAAATAAAATTAAAATTAAAATTATAAAATAAAATAAATAAATAATAAAAATAATTACATAAAAATATATATATATATAGTAACATAAAAATGCAAATTAAACAAAAACACAAAGAAAACCAAAAAGTGCATCTTCCACTTCTATGTCTGTCCAAAACAAGAAGTATCAGAATTAAACTTTATCATGCATAGCTTGGACAAATAGCTATGACATCCCTACTCACGTCATCAGTGCCCTAGAGTAGGTGCAGACTTTAATAAAGAGTCTTTCTAAATAAAGATCTCTAACAAAGTCAACGAACTGAGTTTCTATCACTTCTGGAAGTGAAGGACAAACTCAACCATGATAAAGTCTTGCACAAAGAACAAACAAATAATCAGAAAGAAATTAAAATAAGAATGATAAAAATAAAAGTAATAAATATATAAATAAATAAATAAATGTATATATATAATAATAAATATTTAAATTAAACTTTAAAAAATAAAGAAATAGATATAATAATAATAAAAGTAATAATAATAATAAAAAAAATAAAAGAATAGACTAAAATAAAACTATAAATAAAGAGCGAAAGAACCCCCACAAAATACCTTATCGTTAACCAATATAAAGTTCCCCTTTCTATTGAATTTACTAATGATTAATTTGAACACATGAAAAGAAGAAGAACCATAAATGAACTTGTTACGAAGTAAGAAAGTCCTTACCTTCTTTAAAACTTTCTTGAATGAATACCCTTTTTGAATAAGCAAAGAGATTAGTTGACAACACTGAACTACAAATGAAGACGAGCTTGAACATAGACAAGAAAATCTAAACAATTGAGAGCAAACAATGCCATACTTTGCTAAATGAAAAATATTTGAATCAATGTGAGGCATTCTTATCATGTTAATGCTAGCAAATTCCGGTTCTAATCTTTTATCATAAATGTCTACTTCCAAACCAAAGGGAGATTGAAATATTTTTAGATCTAGGAAAGCACAAGAATCACCATGTGAAGTACAATTCAGCTCACAAAAATTTTTGGGATAAATACCACCACCAAAAGCATCATTGTTTAAATACATAAAATCTTGAAAAGAACTAAAATCAGGAACAAACACCATGTCTTAAATGTACTTCCTTTGGAGCAAATATTATATTCTTGTTTATATACAAATTATATGCCCAAGAAGTACTTCAAACTATCTAAGTTTGATAGCTTAAACTAAGTTCAATGTTACTTATTCACATGTTTTAGCTCATCTTGATCCCTTCCTATAAGAAAATAAGATCATCCACATAGATACACATGGATACTATTGTGTTACCTTGTCTTCTCATGCATAGGGAGGGGTCTCCTTTGCTTTGTTTGTATCTACTTGTTATAACGTAATCTATCAACCTTTGATTCCATGCTCTAGGGACTTGTTTGATTGATACACATATATACAATTGCATTACCATCTCATGCATAGGGATGGGTCTCCTTTGCATTATATATATATATATATATATATATATATATATATATATATATATATATATATATATATATATATATATATATATATATATATATATATATATATATATATATATATATATATATATATATATATATATATATATATATATATATATATATATATCTTCACAAGTTCAGAGTTACCCTACCTTACGAACTCAAGATAGAGAACACAAACACATACATATTAGAAAACAAAACAAACCTTTGCATTGTTTGTATCTACATGTTTTTAGGTAATCTGTCAACCTTTGATTCCATGCTCTAGAGGCTTCCTTAACTTGCATACATGATGTCTTCAAATCCTTATGCTTTATCCATGTATACTACCTTCTCTTATTCTCCATTAAGAAAAGCATTCTTTACATCTAATTAACATATTTCCATTAATTACTTGCAACTATGGCTATCAAAGTCCTTACGATATGCATTTTAGCAACATGCCTAAACATCTCTTTATATTCAAAACCATGGGTTTGAGCAAAAAAAAAATTGTATTAACCTAGCCTTATAGTTGACTATTGTTCCATTAGAATCCCTCTTGATTTTGTATGGAGATTTGATTCTAATCATTTTCATTTCTTTAATTCTTTGCTTCATCCTTCATCCATCATAGATTCATTCCATTCTTGATAAATGGCTTGATTTTCATACAAGATTGGCTCTTCTTTTTCCATACCTTGTTCATCTAAGCTTCATACTTTACCATGAAAGAATCATATGTAAACTTCAATAGGATATTTTGTTCTTAGTGATATCTGGGAGGCATAAACCTCCATTGCCTTAGCAATTCGATTAATGCTTTTGATGTTTCTCTTTTGTCAAAACTTTGACTTTCATTTTGCCCCTCATTCAAGTCTATGCACACTTGGTCTTCATCTTCTATTTCTTGTATCTTGGCTTTTCTATTTGCCTTTCCATCAATGATTCATCTTAATGTTGGTTTGCTTCTGATCTCCTTCCATGGTGAGTACCTCGTTGAGTTGTTATCCATGCTTTGACTCTTGTGGTGACTAGTTCCCTCAAATTTATGCTTTCTTGCTCCTCATCTTCACTTGCTACCTTGCTTGCATCATGATCTTCTTCATCCATAGACATATTTGGAGCACAACATAGCAAAAGCTCATCAAATGGGACACCCCTTAACACTTTGAGTTCCTTACTCCTCAGACTATAACATCTATATCCCTTTTGTTCACTTGTATAACCTAAAAACACACATTTTTTGCCCTAGAATGAAATTTGTGCCTAAGGTCACTAGGAACATGCATATAGCATACACAATCAAAACACCTTTAGATGGGAAAGTTCTTCTTTCTTACCATAAAATGCTTCATAAGTGTTTGATGAATGTATAATTAAGATTGATGCCCTATTCAAAATGTATGCGTCAGTACATGTGACATCTCCCTAATAGTAATTTGGTATATGCATTTAACTGAGCATAGCCATGGCACATTCTTATTTCTACAAAGTACCTATTCTTTATTTCTGCTATCCTATTTTATGAGGGGGTGTACTTGCATGAACGTTTCCTTTCAATGCTATTATCACTTAGGTATTGAGGAAATTCATGGGAGAAATATTGCCCCCCTCCATGAAGCTTGAGAGTTTTGATGAATCTTCTTGCCTCCTCCTCTACTTGCACCTTGAATCGTGTCAATCAGATCTTTGAAGTCCTGCCAAGAGCAAAATTGTCTTGCAAACAAACAAACTTGAATGACTATTTACCACTTGCATGGTTTACTTACAACAGTGCTGAGTATAGTGCAATTGGATTTAGTCCATAAGTATTATTTCACTTAAGAGCCCCATATGCAGTTGGACTTCAACATGAAAGGGTTCAAAGCTTCTCAATTTTCTTTGGAAGATATGAACTTCAAACTGAAATTCGCAAGAGACAACTTCAAGAAAGCCCAAGATTGAGAAAGAGCTTATGCTGATCCAAGAGAAGAGACATTTCTTTTCAAGTTAAAGATCACATATATCTCTAAGTTCCAAAAAAGTCTGAAACGTTAAGGAGTGGACCGTGTCCTAATCTTTCCCCCATAAACCTTCTTAAAATTTGAGATCACAAAGAATGATGGTTGTGGAAAATGCATGGGGTCAAGCGTTCTCAAATGACTCATTAAAAATAAAAAGGTAGTGAGGACCATCAAAAAAAAAGTTTATGATCAAGATGAAATCTAAGAGGGAAACTCTAAGTACCTTTCCTTTCATGGTGGTCTTATAGAAATCCAAGATTATGCAATCTGATTGATGAGGATGACATGTGTCTAGCACCAAAGACATCGAAAATCCATCAATGTTATATATCCTAAAAATAAATCTAATGTGTTAAATAATCATCCTAGACATGAATCTAAATTGTCACTAATCTGTTAAATTCCCAATGAAAAAATAATCTAATTGTTCAAGTAATTTGTAATCTACTCTTGTGATGCCAGGAAGAATGACAAAGGAGATTGATCAAAAACAAGGATATATCATGATTCATGCATCATGGACACGTCACACAAGTAAAGAATAAAAGGGATCCTATGTGAGATGGATTGTTGTTGCTATGGCATACATAACTAGCCCTAGGTTATTAAAATCCCACTAATAATAAATCATGAATAGAACCATATGAGATAATACACAAAAAGTCTTATATCGTATGATTACAACTTGTCGTGCTTCTAAAAACATATAAAATTATAAATACACCGTCCAAACGAAAGTGTTAAAAATATATAATGTAACAACATCCAAGCTTCCTTGATGGGAATGCCCATTGGCTCATGGCCTCAAGATCTTCTTTCACGGCAATCTTCCTTGTGCAATACACAACCATTTTAGAGTTGGAGTTGGTGCAGACAACAAGAACAAAGTATTGTATCATTTTTAAGCCTCTTAAAGAAACTTAGTACTTGGGTGTTGATAGCCACATCAATACCTACACCATTTCCATTGATCTAGCCAATAGATGTCTCAAAAATTGATAACGATCATGGATGAGAAGCATCTCCATATGCATGCATGCATCCTCTTTGACAAATTTATGTGATGTGATGTTTTCTATAGGTCCTATAAGGCCCTCCTATATCGGGTACAAGTATCTTGTGAACATTCTGCAAACTTCACGAGGAGACCCCTTGTTTTTCAACTCAATGTAAAAAAGCAATATGCCTCACTAGAACCCTACTTAATCTATCTATTACTCCATAAATGTTTGATATAACATAGACACCTTCTTGAGTAGTTTGAGTAAGTTAAAAGCTTGCACACAATGTACATTGATCAAATATGTTCTTTTTGTGTTTTCTTGTTTGTGCATATTGATACTTATTATGTGACTTGATCAATTTTTACACGTTTTATTCCCCTCATTTTCTCTCTCTTCAAGTGCTCTAGTTTGCTCAAAAACAGGCGAAGATACTATTTATGTTTCCATGCAAAAAAGGAAAATTCTTATTCGCTGACTAGATAAAAGACATTGCTAGATATCCCCTTTAGTATTATCCTACTTGTAATGGAAAGTTAATTTCTCACCCAAATGAAAAGATTCCCATGTGAAAAATTAAAATAGACATAGCAAACAACCACAAACCACTCATGACATGAGACCATCAACAAATCTTGGTTAAGTACTCAAAAAAAAAAAAGAAAGAAAAAAAACAATTTCTCCACCATATTTCTAATTTAGGATCAGAAAAGCATATACAAATCAAAAATCAAAATTTGAGAGCCTGACTTAATTTGAATCTATATGAATCAATTAGCCTTAAAAATTTACTTTCTAACTAAAACAAACATTTGTAGAAACAAGAAAGGGATTTAAAAGTTCAAACAATTCCCAAGCCTTATCATAATAAGCATGTCAAGTCCTCTTTTCACAGAATCAGTTTTCCAAATGCAAGCAATGAGATTATTAGAATCACCACGATCATTCATGCACAACAAGCAAAAAGCCTTAGGTTTCTTCCCTGCAGTCAAGTACACGACTTACCTCTGACAAGAGTTCCGTATTTTCAGCATGAACATCAAATATTCCAGGACTTGATTCTGACTGGAGATTATTAACAGAAAAGTCGTCCATCCTTGGCTGCTTGATTAATGTATTACATACAGGAGAGATTGCAGAATCTGATCTCTCAAAGGGCATCATTTTGCACTGTCTTGCTAATTTCACCTTCTCCAATGATTCGGCAGACTGACTACAATCCTGAAATGGTATAATCCTTCCATAGTGGGGTACAGTCTGAAGGATACAATTTCTTTATGTACAATAAAGATGTGTTTGAGAATCGCCAGAACATGGATGATAAACATATGATGCCATGGAAAAATATATGCAATATCGTGGATGAGACTGTTTTGTGCCAATGGACGATTAACACACTGCAAGGTGACGATACTGTCTGAACGTAAAATACAGATCAGCAAAACACTCATTGAAGTTGGCAACATAACAACTCAAATAAAATCTCCAAATGTAAGCAGCATGCAAATAGCGATCAGCTTACCATACGGAACTCTCGGAGTAATCAGAGAAACCAATTCGAACTTCTTATATTTCTAAAGATTCTGTATGGGATCCATAACATTTGCCACTTGTGTAGCTGTTATGTAATCCCATGCACAAGGAATGCAGGACAACTCCGTCATAATATCTTTTATATGCATTGATATCGGATGGTGCGCCTTCAAGTACACTTAAGCCACTTTTAGCGCCTCTCCCTGAGCTGCACATGTATTTGATATTCCTCCCAATCGAGTAATTCGGTTATAACTGTTGCAGAATCCAACACTGATTACTTCACAAATCTCAAGTTTGATGAGGAATATCTAAATGATGCTGTACCTATTCCCTAATCCCTGTTGCTGCCTTTTAATTCAATCTCTATCTGCGTATTAGCTAAAAACCAGTACTTGAATCAGTTTTGAAAGTTACACCAGGTTGTGACCAAAGACATGCCCGTACTATGAAGAAGTTTGAAGAATAAGATGATGGCGAGAATCATGAGATTGAGATAAATAGACTGGCTGCCTAACACAAGACGCTATTGGGTGATGACCGCGTTGCCATCCTGGAATTATAGAAGAAGGGACATTATGTAGAGGCCCTTTATTGCCAATGTTCCTCCACGAAATAGAGGCTATGTGCCTTTCAACCCCGCTGCCTATATGTGTATAACAGTGGAAGATGAAGGCGTACAGCGCTGGCTTTGGCGAGCGTTCATTTGTGTCCGATGAACGAGGAAGTAGAAAATGACCCCCTACGTGCCCCTCCCTACGCCCCCATCACTCCCATGTAGAGGACTATAACGAAAGCCTCTGTATGTTTTATGGCTAGGGGAAGGCCTGCGTCTCTCTTCGTAGAGACGATTCAAAAAATGCACAATGCGGAGAAAATCGAGGAAACAAACCCCCCGACAATTTCGAAATTTTAGACGAGGGAACATCGAATCGAATAAGGCTAAGGTCATCGTAGCCTTTTGAAGGAGTAGAGAACTCGAGGGAACGCGCCATCCAATGAGACCGTTAAAAAAGTAGCCAAAAGAGTTTGTTCATTGGATTCAGAAATTGAGAGATATAGCAATGAGTGCTGGTCTAGCTCGTGGGTAGGGTTCAAGCTCCTTCTTGTGCGTTAGAAGGAGAAATCTTCGGGTAGGTCCAAGCTCCTTGTTGTGAGTTAGAAGGAGAAATCTTCAAACAAGATCAATTAACCTAAGAAAGTGTCAAGCTAAATAAATTAGAATTGAACATTGCACAAAAGATTTTTCAATCGACTTTGCACGAAAATACGCAGAAGAGGGAAAGAATAGATTCTAACAAAACAAGAGTGGAAGGCGAGCGTCCGTGATCAGGCTATGGTTTTCTACAAAAAATCGCTTGAATGAGGCTCTCAAGTTTGGGCATGACACGTGCAGCTTGAAGCATTCTGGCTATGGTTTTATTCTGAAAGTACAAGTTTAATATCATGAAAGAAGAGTCGTAAGACTTCGAGTTGGAGCTTTAGGTCGTAGACCATTGATACGATGACACGATGCTTTGATGAGTGATGGAGATGAAGTTGAGCAGAGGTTTGAGTCAAGGCGACGGAATGAGGCTCTCAAGTTCGAGCATCATACACATAGTTTGAAGCTTTTTGGCTATGGTTTTCTTCATAATATCGCTTTGGCAGAGCCTCGACTTTAGGTGGGAGTGGTAAGATGTTTCTACCATTAAGCTCGCGGATGCCTACTTTTTTTCCGATTGATAGCTCGTTCAAAAGTTCGTGTTCCAGCCTGCAAGCATTCATGATTTCAAAGGATCGTGTAATTCAGTTCAAACATTCGCGATTCCCAAGCGATCGAGTTTGTGAATTCCTACTCTTGGGGGGTTCAAGCATTCATGGCTGATCCAGTTCATTTTTCCTGACTGCTAGCTCGTCCAAAAGTTCGTGTTCCAACCCTCAAGCCTTCGCGATTTCAAAGGATCGCGTATTTTAGTTCTTGCATTTGCGATTCCCAAGGGGCCGGAGTCACGAATTTCTACACTCAGGGGGTTCAAGAATTTGTGGTTTCTTTAGCGGTGTGGGGCGTGTTTGATTCAAGTGTGGCACAAAGAGCAAAAAGAAGAAAAGTGAGACTGAATGGCAAGATCATGCTACATGGTCGCTCATGGTCGCTCTGCTCATGTGGTGACAATGCTCTGATGGAGGTTTGATAGGGGGAAGTGCTTATTCAAAAGATCGAGAGTGGCTCGAACCGTGGGGCAAAGATTCGTGTTCACATCGAAGATTCGCTTCTTGTGCAAGGATTCGTGTTCGGTCTTAAAAGTCATGTTTTGGAATTATATCAAGGGATCACGTGGGGAAGTTTTATCATCATTAGCCTTGATAAGTATTCCTTCTGTGGAACAGCCAACATTTCTATGCTTGCTGATAGACAACAACATCAAATGCATCTCCAACATCATGAAGACTCAATCATAAGCCTGTCTCGATAGGAGTGGCAATAGGCTTACAGTCTTCAAGGCCAAAACTATTGGAGTTAGACGTCTGCTGAAGCACGCGAACAGAACAAGGAAGAAGAAGAAGAAGCTTGGAGCACAAACCCACAATACTGAATGTATTACTAGATAATGTACAAAGATAAGTAGCCCATTAGGGCAATAGGCGTATATACAAGCCGGGGGAAAAAAACCTCCTAAAGAGGGAAAAAAGTGCCCCGACGGTCCTAGTGTGTTCACACACATCACTACCTAAATATATCAACAAATCCCCCCTGGGAGTGATGCGGTGAACAAGGAGCTAGCACTCATGTATAAGGAAGTGCCAAGCTATGTGGAAATCACTCCACAAAAGGAAGTAAGCCCAAAGCTTTGCGGAAAGCTTCAAACTTCTCCCTAGGCAGAGTCTTCGTGAAAAGGTCTACAATGTTCTCCTGCGTGGGCACATATGCCAAGCTGATCTCCCCAGCAGAGAACCTCTCCCTGACATAGTGATAATGCACTTCAATGTGCTTAGTGCGAGCATGGAACACAGGGTTCCTCGCAACTGCCAATGCGCTCTGACTGTCAGTGAAGATGGTGGTGGCAGAAGACTGGCCAACACCCAAATCAGCCATAAGACGTCTGAGCCACACACACTCAACAGTCGCTGTGAAAGCTGCCCTATACTCAGCCTCACAACTGGAAGTGGCCACAGTAGGCTTCTTCTTGCTCAACCAAGATATACATGAGCTACCAAGCATGAAGCAAAAGCCACTAGTGGACACATGAGTGTCATAGCAACCAGCCCAATCAGAGTCAGAAAAAGCATGCAAACCTGGCGGTAGTGATCCCCCCTTGGGATAAAACAACCCAAGTAGTCGAGTACCACTCAAGTAGCGAAAGATGCGCTTAATCACATGCCAATGCTTCACTCCTGGGCAATGCATAAACCTGTTCATCTATGAGACATCAAACTGAATATCTGGCCGAGTAATGCATAAGTAAATCAAGCATCCAATAGCCTACTGATAGAGAACAGCATCAAATGCATCTCCAGCATCATGAAGACTCAATCGTAAACCTGTCTCCATAGGAGTGGCAATAGGCTTACAGTCTTCAAGGCCAAAATGTTGCAATAATGTGTCAATATATTTCATTTGACACAAAGCCATTCCACCATCAACTTGCATAAACTGAATGCCCAAATAGTGATGCAAATGCCCCAAATCAGACATCTCAAATGAGGCATGCAAATCAGCCTTGAAATCAGCAATATGCTTCTCAATAGGACCAGTGAGCAGCATGTCGTCAACATAGACAACAATGATCAGAAGCACATCATTAGCACGCTTAACATATAAGGTGCTTTCAGTTGGACTGTTCTCAAAACCATGTGCAACCAGATAGGCATGTATCTTCTCATACCAAGCACGTGATGCTTGCTTTAAACCATATAATGCCTTTCTTAACCTGCACACCTGGTTTTCATGCCCTTTCTGCACAAAGCCACAGGGCTGAAAAACATACACTTCTTCATGCAAGTCACCATTCAGAAATGTTGTTTTAATGTCCAACTGATGTACATTCCAACCATGATGGGCTGCAAGTGCACAAATACTCCGAACAGTAGACATACGGCATGTAGTTGCAAAGGTCTCATCAAAATCAATGCCTCTTTCCTGCGCATAACCCTTTGCAACAAGCCTAGCCTTATACCTCTCAACTGTACCATCACGTTTACGCTTCAACTTGTATACCCACTTAGTGCCAATGGCCTTCTTGCCAGGAGGCAAGTCACATAAAGACCATGTACCATTCTTCATTATAGCATCATATTCAGATTGCATAGCAGCCATCCAATTTTTTGAATTATGTGCTTCATCAAAAGAAACAGGCTCATTCTCATCACAGAGACTAGACGCGGCTATAGCATAGAAATCTGATGCAAAAGACGCACTATGAGAGCCTGAACGATTACGATATGACAAAGGTGCATCTAATTTGCTGTCACGCAAAGTCTGCACCAGCCATTTTGGCATAGTTTTTGCCTGCTCAATATCAGCTCTCTCATCAAGTGCATCATGTAAATCTGCATCAGAAATGGAATGATCTGCATCATCACATGAAACCTGCAAAGGTTGAGAAGTTGCCTCATTAGGACCAGCACTAGACTGTCCACCTGTAAAAAGAGGCATCAAAGTATCATACATGCCTTTGGAGCTAACAGATGTCTCCTTGGTACATGAAAGCAATGGTTGAATAGCATCTTCCACAAAAACAACATCACGGCTAACCAAAATGCGTTTAGTCTGTGGATGATACAGACGATAGCCTTTACTTTCAGAACTGTACCCAACAAAAATACATTTTACTACCTTATCATCCAATTTTCTGCGATGTTGTTCAGGCACTAATGCATATGCCAAACAACCAAAAACACACATATGAGCAACAGATGGCTTGCGGTCATGCCAAGCCTCATATGGAGTGATAGACTGCAGTGCTTTAGTGGAACACAGTACATATGCTGCACACATGACAGCCTCAAGCCAGAAACTATGTGGTAAAGCCTGACTCTTGACCATACACCTTGCCATCTCCGTGAGTGACATGTTCTTCCGTTCAGCAACTCCATTCTGTTGAGGTGTATATGGCATTGTACACTAGTGTTTTATCCCACGTTCAGCCAGAAATGCATTAAAATCAGAAGACATATATTCCCCCCATCGATCAGAACGGAGGGTGCCCATTTTACATGCTGACAGATTTTCAGCCAAAACCAAAAACTATTTGAAGCACAAAAACACTCCGGACTTTGCCTTCAATGGATATACCCATGCATGCCTGGAAAAATCATCAATGAAATTCACGAAGTAAAGATAGTTTCCAAAAGAAGGTGTCTGCATAGGACCACAGACATCACTATGTACAAGCTGCAATTTCTGCGTAGCCCGAACTGAACCATCTTTTGGAAAGGAGGATCGCTGCATTTTGCCCAAAATACAGCCTTCACATACATGTTTTCCAGGTGCCTCAAGCTTGGGCAAAGAAGACACCATATCAAATTTCTGCATGCGTAGCAAACTAGCAAAATTCAGATGACCAAAGCGTGCATGCCAAAGCTTTGCATCTGACATAGCCTGAGAATCATGAACTGCACATGCCGAATCATTCACAGATCTTTCATAGTCTATGAGCTTATACAGCCCACAACATAAAATGCCAGAAGCAATAATAACATCACCATTTGACAGATCATGAACTGTACATCTGTCATCAACAAATTTCACAACCAAGCCAACCTTGGCTAATGCAGGAACTGATAATAGATTCTTCTTGATCCCTGGCACAAATAAATCATTTGACAAGGTGAAAGAACTACCATCAGCAGTAGTCAGAATGATCTTACCAACTCCCATAACAGGATAAGAGGAGTTGTTGGCGCATGTGACAGTATTTCCTGTAGGGGCAGGCTCGAGTGAAGAGAAGAAACTGAGCTGCGAGGTAATATGTTTGGTCGCCCCACTGTCAAAGTACCGAACATCTGAGTCCACTACAGACATGCACTGCTCATGAGAAGATGGGTCAAAACTGCAAACACTAGTAAACGCCCATTCTTCTTCCTGCACAAGATTAGCAGACTCTGTTTTTGGTGTAGAAGCTTCTGCAACAACCATTCTAGCCTCCTTTTTCTTTGCCTCTTCTGCAGCCAGTTTTAGACAGTTCTTTATGATATGATCATTCCCTTTACAGTACTTGCAAAACAATTTCTGCTTTTCTGATTTTGTCTCATCTTTATCTTGGTTCTTCGAATGTGCAGCATTTGCAGATTTATGCTTACTAGTAGAAGAGCTCCATTTTCCTTTGCCCTTCTGACTAGCCAGGAAAGCTTGATCTGCAACACGCATAATGGACATCTTCTGCCTGGACTGATCTTCCTGCAACAGAACATAGACTAACTCCTCAAATGATAAGGCATTCGGATTGCCTTCCATCATCAACCGAAGAGTAGAAGCAAAACTCTGATATGAATCAAGAAGACCATTCAGAACGGTCTGCACAAGTGAGCTATCTGGTACAACCTCATCAGCAAAAATCAATTGTTCTTTCAAATCTTTGATCTTCGTTAGGAAACTATCCATAGAATCACCTTCATTCATGTGCTCACTCTCCAACTGTTTTCGGAGGTAAGAAACACGAGCCTCATTCCTAGCTTGGTACAATGTGGTAAGTGTATCCCAAGCATCCCTAGCTGTTCTACAAGAGCGAATATGAGGAATAATGGCATGTTTGACAGACAAAGCTATCAATGCATGTGCCTGGGCATCTTTGCCATCCCAACGAATCTGCTCTGCAATAGGTGCAGCAGAAACAGCAGCACGAACAAGAATCTGCACAATATCATCTTCGACACCATCTTCATCAGCTCCAACACCTGTATTCGCAGTACCTGTTGTTACAGGTGTAACAGGACGTCTTTCAACACCCCGCACAATGTTCCACAATCCTTTTGCAACCAATACATGTCGCATCATATAAGCCCATAATGGGTAGTTGGTACCATCCAACTTATCCTCAACAACCAACATACGGAATACATCACTTCTTTCAGCCATGGCCGATGACTAAAATACCTTGATACAGAAAATTGATTGTATCTCAAAAAGTTGAATGAAACTGCCCAGATGAGTTCTGCTAAACCTGTAGTAGACTTCGAGACTCTTATATTGGTGAACAGAAACAGGTATATACCTTTGGCACAAAAAGATGAAATAGCCTGCACAAGCGCTACGATAGTGCGTTCGGAGGCCGAAACGAGCTCAGATGGCGATTTCGGCACCATAGAGCAAAGATGTTTTGATCTCTAAAACACCCTGAGTATGCTCACCAAATTTCCTGCGAATCTGAGACTGCAAACGGAGGAGTGTCGACGGCGCCCTAGATGAAGCGATGACCTGCTCTGATACCAATTGTTGGAGTTAGACGTCTGTTGAAGCACGCGAACAGCACAAGGAAGAAGAAGAAGAAGCTTGGAGCACAAACCCACAATACTGAATGTATTACTAGAGAATGTACAAAGATAAGTAGCTCATTAGGGCAATAGGCCTATATACAAGCCGAGGGAAAAAAACCTCCTAAAGAGGGAAAAAAGTGCCCCGATAGTCCTAGTGTGTTCACACACATCACTACCTAAATATATCAACAAAAACACTCCAATAATGTGTCAATATATTTTTTTTGAGACAAAGCCATTCCACCATCGACTTGCATAAATTGAATGCCCAAATAGTGGTGCAAATGCCCCAAATCAGACATCTCAAATGAGGCATGTAAATCAGCCTTAAAATCAGCAATATGCCTCTCATGAGGAATAGTGAGCAACATGTCATCAACACAAACCACAATGATCAGAAGTACATCATTAACACACTTAACATATAAGGTGCTTTCAGTTGGACTGTTCTCAAAACCATGTGCAATCAAATAGGCATGTATCTTTTCATACCAAGCATGTGGTGCTTGCTTTAAACCATATAGTGCCTTCTTTAACCTGCACACCTGGTTTTCATGCCCTTTCTACACAAAGCCATGGGGCTGAAAAACATACACTTCTTCATGCAAGTCACCATTCAAAAATGTTGTTTTAATGTCCAGGTGATGTATGTTCCAACCATGATGAGCTGCAAGTGCACAGATGCTACGAACAGTAGTCATACGGCAAGTAGGAGCAAAGATTTCATCAAAATCAATGCCTTTTTCCTGTGCATAACCCGTTGCAACAAGTCTAGCCTTATACTTGTCAACTATACCATCACGCTTACACTTCAGCTTGTATACCCACTTAGTACCAATGGCCTTCTTGCTAGGAGGCAAGTCACATAAAGACCAAGTACCATTCTTCTTTATAGCATCATATTCAGATTACATAACAGCCATCCAATTTTCTGAATTTTGTGCTTCATCAAATGGAACAGGCTCATTCTCATCACAGAAATTAGATGCAGCCATAGCATAGCGATCTGATGCAAAAGACGCACTATGAGAGCCTAAACGAGTGTGATATGACAAAGATGCATCTAATTTGTTGTCACACAAAGTCTACACCAACCATTTTGGCATAGTTTTTGCCTCCTCAATATCAGCTCTCTCATCAACAAGTGCATCACGTAAATCTGCATCACAAATGGGATGATCTGCATCATCACATGAAACCTGCAAAGGCTGAGAAGTTGCCTCATTAGGACCAGCACTAGACTATCCACCTATAAAAAGAGGCAGCAAAGTATCATACATGTCTTTGGAGCTAACAGATGTCTCCTTATTACATGAAAGCAATGGCTGAATAGCATCTTCCACAAAAACAACATCATGGCTAACCAGAATGCGTTTAGTCTGTGGATGATACAGACGATAGCCTTTACTTTCATAACTTTACCCAACAAAAATACAGTTTACTCCTTTATCATCCAATTTTTTGCAATGTTGTTCAGACACTAAGGCATATGCCAAACAACCAAAAACACGCAGATGAGCAACAGTTGGCTTGTGATCATGCCAAGCCTCATATGGAGTGATAGACTACAGTGCTGTAGTGGTTAAGTACATATGCCGCACACATGACAGCCTCGAGCTAGAAATTATGTGGTAAAGCCTAACTCTTGACCATACACCTCGCCATCTCCATGAGTGACCTGTTCTTTCGTTCAACAACTCCATTCTATTGAGGTGTATACGGCATTATACACTGGTGTTTTATCCCACGTTCAGCCAAAAATGCATTAAAATAAGAAGATATATATTCCCCCCCCTCGATCAGAACGGAGGGTGCCCATTTTACATGCTGACATATTTTTAGCCAAAACCAAAAACTGTTTGAAGCACGTGAACACTTCGGACTTTGCCTTCAATGGATATGCATGCCTAGAAAAATTATCGATGAAAGTCACGAAGTAAAGATAATTTCCAAAAGAAGGTGTTTGCATAGGATCACAAACATCGTTATGTACAAGCTGCAATTTCTAAGTAGCCCGAACTGAACTATCTTTTGGAAAGGAAGAACGCTGCCCAAAATATAGCCTTCACAAACATGTTTTTTGGGTGCCTCAAGTTTGGGCAAAGAGGACACCATTTCAGATTTCTACACGCATAGCAAACTAGCAAAATTCAGATGACCAAAACGTGCATGCCAAAACTTTGCATCTGACATAGCCTGAGAATCATGTACTACACATGCCTCAAGTTTGGGCAAAGAGGACACCATTTCAAATTTCTACATGCATAGCAAACTAGCAAAATTCAGATGACCAAAACGTGCATGCCAAAGCTTTGCATCTGACATAGCCTGAGAATCATTTATAGATCTTTCATAGTCTATGAGCTTATACAACCCACGACATAAAATGCCAGAAGAAATAATCACATCGCCATTTGACAGATCATGAACTGTATATCTGTCGCGAACAAATTTCACAACCAAACTAATCTTGGCTAATGCAGAAACTAATAACAGATTTTTCTTGATCCTTGGCACAAATAAAGCATCTGACAAAGTGAAAGAACTACCATCAACAGTAGTCAAAATGATCTTACCAACTCCCATAATAGGATAAGAGGAGTTGTTGGCACATGTAACAATATTCGTTGTAGGGGTAGGCTCTAGTGAAGAGAAGAAACTACACTACGAGGTAATATGTTTGGTCGCCCCACTATCAAAGTACCAAACATCTGAGTCTACTACAGACATGCACTGCTCATGAGAAGATGGGTCAAAACTGCAAACAGTAGTAAACACCCATTCTTCTTCCCGGACAAGATTAGCAGACTGTGTTTTTGGTGTAGAGGCCTCTACAACAACCATTCCAACCTCTTTCTGACTTGAGGTCCACAACTGTCTTGTCATAGGGAAAGGTTGAACCCTTACTCATGCCTCAAGAGACGAAGGGCACAACCAGTCAGCATAACACATGCGGATAGTCCGATCTTACATTTTACATCTTCCAATGTTTGAATTAATTGAAAGCGCTACTTTACAATGAAGAGTATGGTATACTTCAAATCTAATAGAAGCATGTAAAACACTTACCATTAATGGAATGAACAGACTGAGCTTGGAGGTACATTAAGGATAAGAGCTAGAAAAAAATTGTGTTTGGAAATTCATTAAGCATAAGAATTGGAAAAGAACGACCTAAGGCCGATGAAGAAATTGGTTTGTACTCATAAAGCATTACTATAGCATACACGACCTTTGTTATTATTAAGAGTGTCCGCGAGAATGTCCAAAGTCCAACAAGAGATGCCCGCAAAGGGCACCATTTAATCTTTCACTAGGGAGAGGATTTGTCTAGGTAGTGTGGCTTTTGGGGATAGAGCCCTCATCCCACTCAGAAGAGGCAAACAACCCAACCACATAAACTACATTGCTAGACTATTTCTCACAAGTTATTAAGAATTTGTTTTGTGTTTCGATGATTATTGACCATTCTAAAATTGTTTTGTGGAGAAAACATAATAAATTAAAACAAAAAATTACAATTAAGAAGTGAGGATTACTTCCCAAAAAACTCCCTTTTGTTGTTGCAATGAAAGAGAGTGGTCTATACATTTTGGTGGGTTTCAATATGAGCCTTTGTTTATTATACGAAGGGGCATTAGAAAATTGAAATTAAAAAAGACACACATATTGTTAAGATTAATAGTAGATCAATTATCGGTCTTCCTATTAAATTGAAATTTGTTTCTTTGGTTCTAACAACACCAAGCATATTTAACTCTCCACTTCCAAAAGGTAGAGAATTGGGCATTTACATTCACCCAAAATAACATCCTTGAAGAAAAGTATATGAGGACATAGCATCTTACAAGCATTGTAGTTTAATCCTATGATAAGCCTTGAACAAATGAGAGGCAGGTTTTTCTTGGCTACAAGCTCTACATAAGCCATCACCCATACCACATTGTTTTGCCTTTTTTAGCCATTCATATGGCCTCATGCGTAATTCACTAAAGGAAGGTTGTGCTTGATGGTAATTGGAAGGTTGTGCTTGATGGTAATTGGAAGGTAAATATATATCTCCACTAGCTAGGTTTCCACTACACCCCCTAGTTCACATTGAGCCTTCGAATCAAGATTGAAATATCCGTCTGTGCCTTAGAACTAGTTTTCCACATTGCTTCAACAACATTTGTAGTACAAAGTAAGAAGAGGCTACATTCATTCCGTTCTAGCTTAAACTTCATTATAGCAAATGAGAGAAAGGTGATATAATTCTTTGATGTGTTGTATGCTCATCAAATTACCATCTTGAGTAATGTCTATCCAATGTTTGACTATAGTTTTGAACCACTCGTGGGTTTTAATATCTATTTTCGTTACAAGCAGACATAGGAAGACACAATGCTCGATTAAAAAAAACGAATAGCATCGCATATACAATATTACATTTTGAAAACATCATGTTGAAGCTCAAGGTCAAGGACAAAGCATGGAAGTGCATCAAGGAAGTGGACACACAAAAAGAAGGAGCATATAGGGAGCTCGAAGAAGCACATGTCAAATTTTCAAAAGAAATCCCTACAAAAATAGTAATTTTCATCACTAAAAACCATTGTAAATACCATTTTCCATTTTTACAACTCCATTTTGTTCAAGTTGAGGAGTCCTCGAGCTTGAGGAGTATTAGAAGTATCATCTTACCAATTTTCATAATTTTTAGAATCCGTTTGAGCCCCCAAATAAGCCTTGGAACCTAATTTTTAACTAGGCCGGACACTAGGTCTGGACAGGGCCAAAACCACTCAAAAACTATAAAAAGGGGTGGAGAGCTCATTTTTGGGGGGCTTGTTGTAGATTTCAGCTTTGTAAGAGAGTTCATTTGCAATCGAAGATCTTCCATTGTTCCACTCTTTGCTCTTACCTTGTGCGCATGTGTGTGTATGTGTGTGCATGCTTGTGTGCTTTCACTCACACACTTGTGCACTTCACTTGCTCTTGGTCTTCATACCGGTCCTCAAGTCTCCACGGATTGACATTTATGAGGTGGATCTCCTCACATTGGTACTTACCATTGTGCTAGAGTGACACCAAATTTGGCGCCGTTGTCGGGGAGAGAGCTTGGAGGACGAGCGTGTGATGGTAAGACGTAGAGTAGCGACATTGGAAGGTAAAAAAATCACCATTTTCAGTTCAGTTTTTGAGTTTTTCTCCTCCTTCATCTTCATCATCATCACCATCTCCACTCACCTTCATCTTCTCAGTTTTTTCCATTTTTTAGAGTACATTCACCTTGCTTTTTACTTGTGGTTGTGAGAAAGAGCCTTAGAGAGGGTGCAAAGCTAAAACGCTGAAGAAATACACCTCAATATACCCAAAAATTGAGTGAACAGCCTCGGAGGTGACGTGACCTGCGCCAAGTATCGTGAGTGCAATATCGTGGGTTTGAAGGGAGATTTGGCATCTACAGACACATGTTGATATATTTAGGTAGTGATGTGTGTGAACACTTTAGGACCGCCGGGGCACTTTTTTCCCTCTTTAGGAGGTTTTTTTCCCCCGGCTTGTATATATGCCTATTGCCCTAATGGGCTACTTATCTTTGTACATTCTCTAGTAATACATTCAGTATTGCGTGTTTGTGCTCCAAGCTTCTTCTTCTTCCTTGTGCTGTTCGCGTGCTTCCGCAGACGTCTATCTCCAACAATTGGTATCAGAGCAGGTCGTCGCTTCTTCTAGGGCGCCGTCGACACTCCTCCGTTTGCAGTCTCAGATTCGCACAAAATTTGGTGAGCATACTCAGGGTGTTTCCGAGATCAAAACGGCTTTGCTTTGTGGTGCCGAAATCGCGATCTGAGCTCGTTTCAGCCTCCGAACGCACTATCGCAATGCTTGTGCAGGCTATTTCGTCCTTTTGTGCCAAAGGTATATACCAGTTTCTGTTCGCCAGTTTAAGCGTCTCGAAGTCTGCTACAGGTCTAGCAGAACTCGTCTCGGCAGTTCCGTTCAACTTTTTGAGATACAGTCAATTTTTTGCATCAAGGTATTTTAGTCACCGGCCATGGCTGAAAGCAGTGATGTATTCCGTATGTTGGCTGTTGAGGATAAGTTGTATGGTACCAACTACCCATTATGGGCTTATATGATGCGACATGTACTGGTTGCAAACGGATTGTGGAACATTGTGCAGGGTATTGAAAGACGTCCTGTTACACCTGTAACGACAGGTACTGCAAATACAGGTGTTGGAGCTGATGAAGATGGTGTCGAAGATGATATTCCGCAGATTCCTGTTCGTGCTGCTGTTTTTGTTGCACCTACTACAGAGCAGATTCGTTGGGATGGCAGAGATGCCCAGGCACATGCATTGATAGCTTTGTCTGTCAAACGTGCCATTATTCCTCACATTCGCTCTTGCAGAACAGCAAAGGATGCTTGGGATACACTTACCACTTTGTACTAGGCTAGGAATGAGGCTCGTGTTGCTTACCTCCGAAAATAGTTGGAGAGTGAGCACATGAATGAAGGTGATTCTATGGACAGTTTTCTTACAAAGATCAAAGACCTGAAGGAACAATTGATTTCTACTGATGAGGTTATACCAGATAGCTCACTTGTGCAGACCGTTCTGAATGGTCTTCCTGATTCATATCAGAGTTTTGCCTCTACTCTTCGGTTGATGATGAAAGGCAATCCGAATGCCTTGTCATTTGAGGAATTAGTCTCTGTTCTGTTGCAGGAAGATCAGTCCAGGCAGAACAAGTCCATTATGTGTGTTGCAGATTAAGCTTTCCTGGCTAGTCAGAAGGGCAAAGGAAAATGGAGCTCTTCTACTAGTAAGCAGAAATCTGTAAATGCTGCACAATCGAAGAACCAGGATAAAGATGAGAAGAAACCAGAAAAGCAGAAATTTTTCTGCAAGTACTGTAAAGGAAATGATCATATTATAAAGAACTGTCCAAAACTGGATGCTAAAGAGGCAAAGAAGAAAGAGGCTGGAATGGTTGTTGCAGAGGCCTCTACACCAAAAACAGAGTCTGCAAATCTTGTGCAGGAAGAAGAATGGGCGTTTACTACTGTCTGCAGTTTTGACCCATCTTCTCATGATCAATGCATGTCTGCAGTAGACTCAGATGTTTGGTACTTTGACAGTGGGGCGACCAAACATATTACCTCGCAGCGCAGTTTCTTCTCTTCACTCGAGCCTGCCCCTACAGGGAATACTATCACATGCGCCAATAACTCCTCTTATCCTATTATGGGAGTTGGTAAGATCATTCTGACTACTGCTGATGGTAGTTCTTTCATTTTGTCAGATGCTTTATTTGTGCCAGGGATAAAAAAGAACCTGTTATCAATTTCTGCATTAGCCAAGATTGGCTTGGTTGTGAAATTCGTTGATGACAGGTGTACAGTCCATGATCTCTCAAATGGCGATGTGATTATTGCTTCTGGCATTTTATGTCGTGGGCTGTATAAGCTCATAGACTATGAAAGATCTGTGAATGATTCGGCATGTGCAGTTCATGATTCTCAGGCTATGTCAGATGCAAAGCTTTGGCATGCACGCTTTGGTCATCTGAATTTTGCTAGTTTGTTACGCCTGCAGAAATCTGAAATGGTATCCTCTTTGCCCAAACTTGAGGCTGTATTTTGGGCAAAATGCAGCGTTCTTCCTTTCCAAAAGATGGTTCAGTTCGGGCTACGCAAAAATTGCAGCTTGTACATAGTGATGTCTGTGGTCCTATGCAGACATCCTCTTTTGGAAATTACCTTTACTTCGTGACTTTCATTGATGATTTTTCCAGGCATGCATGGGTATATCCACTCAAAGCAAAGTCCGAAGTGTTCATGTGCTTCAAACAGTTTTTGGTTTTGGCTGAAAATCTGTCGGCATGTAAAATGGGCACCCTCCATTCTGATCGAGGGGGGGAATATATGTCTTCAGATTTTAATGCATTTCTGGCTGAATGTGGGATAAAACACCAGTGTACAGTGCCGTATACACCTCAACAGAATGGATTTGTTGAACGAAAGAACAGGTCACTCATGGAGATGGCGAGGTGCATGGTCAAAAGTCAGGCTTTACCACATAGTTTCTGGCTTGAGGCTGTCATGTGTGCAGCATATGTACTGAACAGGTGTCCCACTAAAGCGTTGCAGTCTATCACTCCATATGAGGCTTGGCATGACCACAAGCCATCTGTTGCTCATCTGCGTGTTTTTGGTTGTTTGGCATATGCATTAGTGCCTGAACAACATCGCAAAAAATTGGATGATAAGGCAGTAAAATGTATTTTTGTTGGGTACAGTTCTGAAAGTAAAGGCTATCGTCTATATCATCCACAGACTAAATGCATTCTGGTTAGCCGTGATGTTGTCTTTGTGGAAGATGCTATTCAGCCATTGCTTTCATGTACTAAGGAGACATCTGTTAGCTCCAAAGACATGTATGATACTTTGATGCCTCTTTTTACAGGTGGACAGGCTAGTGCTGGTCCTAATGAGGCAACTTCTCAGCCTTTGCAGGTTTCATATGATGATGCAGATCATTCCATTTCTGATGTAGATTTACATGATGCACTTGTTGATGAGAGAGCTGATATTGAGCAGGCAAAAACTATGCCAAAATGGCTGGTGTAGACTTTGCGTGACAGCAAATTAGATGCACCTTTGTCATATCGTACTCGTTCAGGTTCTCATAGTGCCTCCTTTGCATCAGATTGCTATGTTATGGGTGCATCTAGTTTCGATGATGAGAATGAGCCTGTTTCTTTTGATGAAGCACAAAATTCAGAAAATTGGATGGCTGTTATGCAATCTGAATATGATGCTATAATGAAGAATGGTACATGGTCTTTATGTGACTTGCCTCCTGGCAAGAAGGCCATTGGCACTAAGTGGGTATACAAGCTGAAGCGTAAACCTAATGGTACAGTTGACAGGTATAAGGCTAGGCTTGTTGCAAAGGGTTATGCACAGGAAAGAGGCATTGATTTTGATGAGACCTTTGCACCTACATGCCGTATGACTACTGTTCGGAGCATTTGTGCACTTGCAGCCCATCATGGTTGGAATGTACATCAATTGGACATTAAAACAACATTTCTAAATGGTGACTTGCATGAAGAAGTGTATGTTTTTCAGCCCCATGGCTTTGTGCAGAAAGGGCATGAAAACCAGGTTTGCAGGTTAAAGAAGGCATTATATGGTTTAAAGCAAGCACCACGTGCTTGGTATGAGAAGATACATGCCTATCTGATTGCACACGGTTTTGAGAACAGTCCAACTGAAAGCACCTTATATGTTGAACGTGCTAATGATGTGCTTGTGATCATTGTTGTCTATGTTGATGACATGCTGCTCACTGGTCCTATTGAGACACATATTGCTGATTTTAAGGCTGATTTGCATGCCTCATTTGAGATGTCTGATTTGGGGCATTTGCATCCCTATTTGGGCATTCAGTTTATGCACGTTGATGGTGGAATGGCTTTGTGTCAAATGAAATATATTGACACATTATTGTAGCGTTTTGGCCTTGAAGACTGTAAGCCTATTGCCACTCCTATGGAGACAGGTTTACGATTGAGTCTTCATGATGCTGGAGATGCATTTGATGCTGTTCTCTATCAGCAGGCTGTTGGATGCTTGATTTACTTATGCATTACTCGGCCAGATATTCAGTTTGCTGTCTCGCAGATGAGCAGGTTTATGCATTGCCTAGGAGTCACGCATTGGAAAGCGGTTAAGCGCATCTTTCTCTACTTGAGTGGTACTCGGCTACTTGGGTTGTTTTATCCCAAGGGGGGATCACTACCGCCAGATTTGCATGCTTTTTCTGACTCTGATTGGGCTGGTTGCTATGACACTCATGTGTCCACTAGTGGCTTTTGCTTCATGCTTGGTAGCTCATGTATATCTTGGTTGAGCAAGAAGAAGCCTACTGTGGCCACTTCCAGTTGTGAGGCTGAGTATAGGGTAGCTTTCACAGCGACTGTTGAGTGTGTGTGGCTCAGACGTCTTATGGCTGATTTGGGAGTTGGCCAGTCTTGTGCCACCACCATCTTCACTGACAGTCAGAGCGCATTGGCAGTTGCGAGGAATCCTGTGTTCCATGCTCGCACTAAGCACATTGAGGTGCATTATCACTATGTCAGGGAGAGGTTCTGTACTAGGGAGATCAGCTTGGCATATGTGCCCACGCAGGAGAACATTGTAGACCTTTTCACGAAGGCTCTGCCTAGGGAGAAGTTTGAAGCTTTCCACAAAGCTTTGGGCTTACTTCCTTTTGTGGAGTGATTTCCACATAGCTTTGCACTTCCTTATACATGAGTGCAAGCTCCTTGTTCACCACATCACTCCCAGGGGGGATTTGTTGATATATTTAGGTAGTGATGTGTGTGAACACTTTAGGACCGCCGGGGCACTTTTTTCCCTCTTTAGGAGGTTTTTTTCCCCCGGCTTGTATATACGCCTATTGCCCTAATGGGCTACTTATCTTTGTACATTCTCTAGTAATACATTCAGTATTGTGTGTTTGTGCTCCAAGCTTCTTCTTCTTCCTTGTGTTGTTCGCGTGCTTCCGCAGACGTCTATCTCCAACAACACATAGGAGTGACAAGGAGGACACAAGGTACTCATATTTGCAAAAAATTTTGAAATTGGACTCCAAAAAATCCAAGTATCGTGTTCTCCCGCGGTTGAAGTATCACGATATCTAGATATCGTGAAATTCCTGTGGTCGAGTATCGTGATACTTGCAAGTGGTCACATATCGTGTATCGTGTATCGTGTATCGCTGAGAAACATTCATGATACTAGACAGATATCGTGTATCGTATATCGTGAACTTCTGATCGCGATACCTATCGTGTATCGTGTATCGTGGAGTTAACTTTCGTGATACCTGGTAGATATCGAGTATCATCAGAAAATTTCTCGCGATATTGGTCACATATTGAGTATCGTAGAGATCTGAAAACGATACTTCATGAATATTGAATATCGTGGGAATTCCAAGTATCGTGTATCGTGATTTTTTCACGATACCTACCCAATATCGTGTATCGTGAGAATTCTCTCGCGACACTTGTCAGATATCGTGTATCGAGAGTTTGTTCCCCGTGATATCTGTTGAGTATCGAGTATCGTGGACTTACTTTTGCGTCAAATATTGTGTATCGTTGAACTTTTCATGATACCTCACAGATATCTGGTATCGTTGAATTATCCCTGGCGATACTTGTGCAATATCGTGTATCGTGAAAATTCTCTCGCGATATCTGTGGCATATCGAGTATCCTGGAATTTCTGTTGGGACAAGTATCGAGTATCGTTGACTGATCAAGTGTCGAGTATCGTGGAGTCAACTATCGTGGAGTCAAGTATCTTGATACTTACTAAGTATCGTGTATCGCCTGTTTTGAAGCAATTCCTGAGAGGTCCTGTTTCCCTGTCTTAACCCCCAGAACCCTGAACTGGCATAACTTTCTCATACGAAATCCGTTCGGAGTGATCTTGGGTTTGTTGGAAAGCTCGTGGGGAGTACAACAAAAACATTGACTGGTTATGGTGAAATTAATACCATGATTATTAGATAGGGTATTTTTAAGTTGACCCTCAGGTTGGACTAGGAAGCAAGGGGTTCCACAAGATTTTGAGCAGATCAATGGACAATTCTGGACTTGTAGACAAGGCTTATGAACCTAAGATCAAGTAGACACTTAGGAAGAGATAGATAAAGTACCAAATCACTTGAAACTAAGTTCAACTGCACAACCAAGTCAGGGACTCACAACTCAGGGGTTAACACTACGTGCTGAGTTCATAGATAAGTGAGTAAAAAATGTCACTTAACTGGGAGAAACTCTTGGCTTGTGAAGATAGTTCCATACCTAGGGAAGGCCTTATGTCTACAATGGAAGGGGAATATAGGATGTCTCTTCAATACATATCCACCAACTTGCAGGGAATACCCATCTACCTTGATGGTCTACAGAGGACAATAGCAAGAATGATAAACACCACAGAATCTGAAATAATTCCAAGACCAGCTGTCAAGTATGAAAGTGGATTTTATAGGGACAAGATGGGCCAGATATATGTAGTATCCAAAAACCCTGATCAGATTAATGAAAGAGGAGAGTTAGCTCGAGATCAGGCAACTACCTCACAAAACCCATTTGAGACCCAACAAAGGACAGAAAATGTGATGTTAGGACAAACGAGCCAAGGTAGGATAACCAATGGACCACATGAGCAATTTACCATGCCAGGAATTAACCTCCATGGCCACTCTAGCGAGGGAATGGGAAATATGAATAGACTTACCTTTAGGACAGAACTACCCCAAGATGTAGGAGCTGGAATACACCTAGTAAAATCCACTTATCCCATCATAAGTCAAACCCCAGAGCCCGGCAAAATACTGAGACCAATCCACTTGGCCAAATGTATGCGAAATCGTTACGATGGCACAGGAGAGCCATATGACCACATTGCAGAATTCAAGCAGGTATTACGAGCGGAGCAAAGTGGATGACTTTTTCATACAATATGAATCCTTTGGGCTAACCCTCACAGGAATAGCCTTGACCTGGTTTCAATCTTTGGATCCAAGTTGCTTTGAACATATTGATCAATTCTTCCAAGAACTTATTTGGGAATTCACTAAGCGAGGGATCAAGCATAATTCGTCATCCTTACTACATAGTTTCAAACAAGCTCCTAATGAGACAGTAAAAAATGCCGCACGAAGATTTAAGCAATACGTAACCGGATGCCCTATAACAGAGAGACCTTCTCAGCAAAAAATGATATCATTGTTTTTAGAAGGTCTAACCAATGGAACAATGAGAATGTTAGTATATGTAAAACGACTGCAAACCCTAAGTGAGTGTCTTCAGGAGTGCATAGGTTTGGAAGACAACTTAGCTGAGGATCTCAAAACCACACAAGATCCTACCAAATCAGAGGATACAAGGAGCAAGGAAACTTCTAGTTCGAGTTATGTGGAGGAAGTGACAGAGTTAGTGGCCAAGAAATTAGGGGTACAAGGACAAAGGAACTACCAGAACTCCTCCTTGAGAGTGCCAATGTTAGGAAGTTGCACACTTTGCGGTGGGGATCATCCATCTCATGTCTGCACCAAAGAAGCATTAGGGTTATCACAACCTTACCCTTACGATAGACAACCAACTCAAGCGCCTAACATGTACTCTTATAATGAGCAGAAGTACATCAACTACAACACCGAAAACTATCCAATGAATAGACAGCCACTACCGTTTATACCACCCCAATGTAGACCATACGAGTACCCTCCTACAGAACAAGGCAGAGAAGTTCCTAGGTATAACCCATGTCCAGGATCACGAGGAGCATCTAGATTGTATGAACATGGAGGATATGGCCAACCTCAACCTATACTAGGACAACAACCACCCCACACACTAGCTCCGATACAAGGGCAGAACCTCACAATACAAGTCATTTGTCTTGAGTGTGGCAAAGAACAACTCCTAAGAGATTGTCCCGGACATCCCTCTAGTGCACCAAAGGTTACACCCATTAATGTAGTAGGCCTCGCAAGCGATTCAAGTTCCAGTAGTGATAATGTGGCTCCTATACATGCAGTTACTAGGGCACAAGCCTTACAAAAAGCTAAACTAGCTGAGCAATCAGAGCCAAGTGAATCAGGAGAGGAAAACAAGAACTTGGAAGGATACTAGAGAGAAGGCCAATCGTAAGTGGACCAAAAAGTTGTCCGAACTAGAAGAAAGCCTGAAAGATGCAAAAACAAAAATAGAAGATATTGTCTCTCAAAGCCCCTCGGAGGTCAAAATTCCATCCACACCACCTCATCCCCACCCACCAAGTAGTGTAAATAAACCACCACAATCAGGGCCTGTTCTTGCAGATCCAACCCCAGAAGACTTGGACATGATGTTCAAGGCATACCAAGTGCGACTTCAAGAAGGGCCAACACCTGCAAACCTAGACAAGACCTACCCTAGAGCAGATTTAGAGATTGAACGGACAAAAATGTGCATTAAAATGGTGGAACTAGCTCAAGCTATGTTCGAGGCCAATCAATCATTCAATCAGATGAATGCTATTACACCGGGTTTGCACTTTCAGGGCTTACTAGAAAGATTAGAGCAGTTGGTAAATAAACCGCAAGTTTCTTTACCTCCACAGGCTCGACTAACTATTGAAAGAGAAAGCTCATCACCAAAGAAAGTTTATGTTCCTGACTCCATAGACGATGGAGAACCTCTTTCAGTTCAACAACACTCTCAAAAGTTCTTGCGGGAAATACAAGAAGAGAAATGGGCCAAGGAGAAGGATGTCCCCCCTCCTATTCTTGAGATTGATGATCTTCATGACCAATTTCCCCAAGACATCCCATCTATTTATGGAGACCAAACAAAGCAACAAGAAGATGAACGATTAGATTTTGAATCTAATTCTTTACATGAGTTGCCACAATTCACAAGCCCATGGGAATCTGAATCTCTTCAGATCAAAGCTCCCACAATAGTGATCAGAAATGAAGACTCAATGGTTCCAAGAAACACTGACGTCGTGAAGAACACTAAGGTTCAATGTCATCTCACTCTAGAAGAGCTGCTCAAAGCAAAACCTGAAATATGGAATCATGTGAAGGATCAGGTTCCAGAACTTGATTCCCATAGGCCAAAGGCAGACTCTAAAGAGAAAGTTCCAAAGATACCTCTTGATAAAATAGGGGCCATGTGTGAGGGTGACGAAGGTAATACTTATCTTCCAATCACCTACCAAGGTTACACAACCAAAGCAATCATAGATTCAGGTGCTGGTGCTTCTATTGCAACCACCTCCTTGTGGAAGCGATGGGGCAAGCCCACACTAAGACCAACTAGAATGAAGCTTCAGATGGCTGACCACCATGTGGAAAAGCCTCTAGGATTGCTCGAAGGGATAACTCTAACCACTTGTGGTGTAGAGTTTGAGCACACCTTTGCTATATGTAACTTTGAGAAAAATAATGTCTACGAGATGATCCTAGGGAGGCCCTTCCTACGACAACTGCAAATAGTACAGGATTGGGGAACCAACTCCTTGTACCTGCAGCGTTTAGGGGTCACAACCAAGGTCAATTTGAAGGATTAATCCTTCAGAGATGTACCACCCCTACAGTGGAATCCTATCCACAAGGAGCAAGAAGATTCAATCTCAGTGCATTCTAAGAGTTCATCTGATACATCTTGGATGCATGAAGATACTCATTTGTGGATGTGCAAGGTCGCAAAGGAAGAGGAAAAACGCTTAAAGGCAAGAGAAAAAGGAACTTCTCAAGGAGATAGACCAGTTCGAGACCCAGCCTATACACCGATGATATTTCCAGATGAGGAATTTGAGCCTCATGGTTGGGCAGAAATCTTAGCTACCATGGACATTGTTGTCAATGAAGAACAATGGACACCTCATTGTGATGAGGAGGGTTATGATATTTCAGTGTTCATGGGTCAGCCCTTGCTAGAAGAAGGTGAATCTAATGACTTTAGAGAAGAAGAAGAGAACAATGATGATCTAGAGTCCATTGTGATGGATAGTTGCTTTATTTCAGAGGAGCACTATCTAGAAGACATAGGAGTATTTACACAAAAAGAAGAAGAACCTCCCACAAGCATCAAAACTGTCAATTCAAAGGATGGAAGTGAAGGTAGTAAAAAGAAAAAGAAAAGAAAAGTAGTGAAACAAAACGAGGAGGAACCATTGTTTGAAGTACCAGAAAATTTCAAAAAATACAAAGTTGAGGACCGAAAAATTTTGGTACAAATGCCTAAGAGAGAGGCCACAGTAGGAGAAGCATACGATAACAAAGAAAAGAAAAAAAAATCGTAGTCACCATCGAAGAGAACGAAGAGAGATGTACATACATAGGAGATGACTTAAGTAAAGAAGAGGAAGTAGAGTTGGTAGCGTTATTAAGGGAATACAAGGACGTGTTTGCATGGAACTATAGAGACTTGAAGGGAGTAGATCCAAAAATTTGCTCTCATATGATCCCCATGATAGCAGATGCCAAGCCCACCAAACATAAGCCCTACACGTATAATGACACTTATGCAGCCAAAATAAAAGAAGAAATTGATAGATTGATTGAAGCTGGATTCATCTATGAGATTGAGCATACTGAATGGGTGTCCCCTATTGTAGTGGTGCCCAAGAAGAATGGAAAGTTACGTGTGTGTATTAACCTTAAAAAAGTTAATGTTGCTACGATCAGAGATAGTTATCCGCTTCCAATCACTGATCATTTATTGGAGCGTGTTGCATGCAAGGAAGTTTATAGCGTCCTTGATGGATTTTCAGGTTACAATCAAGTGGCCATTGCCCCAGAAGATCAACATAAAATAGCTTTTGCCACAGAGTGGGGGATCTTTGCATTTCGGGTGATGCCATTTGGGCTCACCAATGCACTTGCAACCTTCCAAAGACTCATGTGTCATGTCTTCAAAGAATTCTTGCAAAAAAGCTTAGAAGTATATGTGGATGATTTATGTGCTCATTCCCAAGAGTGAAGATACCACATCCTTGAGCTCAGACAGATCTTCAACAAGTGTAGAGAATATCGAGTGTGTCTGAACCCAGAGAAGTGTGTGTTCATGGTACGTCAAGGTAAAATCTTAGGTCACATCGTCTCTAAGAACGGAATATCAACAGATGAGGACAAAGTAAAAGCCATCGCGGAGCTATCGAGGCCAAGGAATGTTAAAAAGGTACAAGCCTTTATGGGCCATTGTGGATATTACCGTAGGTTTATTCACATGTATGCAATTATAGCTAAGCCTCTTTATGCCTTGTTGACAACGTTTGAGTGGAACGACGAATGCGAGAAGTCCTTCAATGAGTTGAAGAGACGTTTGTGCACAACACCAATACTGACCACTCCTGATTGGAATAAGCCATAGATGCATCTAATTATGCAATAGGATGTGTGTTGTCACAACCCACAGGTGAAGGCAATCTAGATTTGCCTATAGCATATGCGAGCAGACAACTAAATGTTGCAAAACGAAATTATACAACAACTGAGAGAGAAGGGTTAGGCATGGTATATGCCGTAAAGAAGTTTAGACACTATCTATTGGCCAACAAGTTTAAGTTTTTCACTGATCATCAAGCTTTATTATACTTGGTCAATAAACCTTGCAATACTGGACGCTTAGTAAGATGGTTCCTCTTACTAATGGAATATGACTTTGAAGTGGTTGTTAGGCAAGGTAAGACCCACCTCAGAGCGGATCACCTTTCTCGCATCACTTCAGGAGAGTCACCGCAAGGAGTGTCAGATGAATTGCCCGATGCTTATCTGTTCAACCTAGAAGTTGTTCCTAAATGGGCAAATAAGTTGGTACCAATGCTAACCTTTGGACCTGCAAACACGAATGTAAAAACAAACAAAGATGAGGTTGTAAAATCACAAAGCTATCAAATATTGGCAGGAAGCATATATAAACAAGACACGGAAGGTGTTCTAGCTTGTTGTGTCGAGGATGATGAACATAGTAGTTGGTTGCAACAACCCCATGAAGGATTTCTAGGGAATCACTATTCTAAACAACGAACATTGCAAAATCTAAAACGTTTAGGAGTGTATTGGCCTAGTATAGACAAAGAAATTCATGAGTGGATCAAGAATTGTCCAGTGTGCCAAAAGAGACCCCCAGTGGAGCATGCGACTCTTTATCACATATCATTAATTCCAGATTGGAGTGCTTCATTGGTAGAATTTATGAGATCAGGAACATTGCCTAGCAAGGCTAATCTAGCAAGAAGACGAAGCATGGAGCAAGAAGCTAAAGACTATGCCTTAGTAGGTGATAACCTATACCGAAGAGGCAAGGATGGATACTTAAGACTGTGCATTCACGAATCAGATTATTTGAATGTCTTAGAAACTGCCCATAGCAGTGTTGCAGGCGGACATTTTGGTCCTGATCGAGTAATTAAGACTATTTTATTCTCAGGACTTTGGTGGCCCACTCTTCATATGGATGCACATACCTATGTGAGGAAATGTGACACATGCCAACGTGCCCAATACCCAATTAGAAAAGATGAGATGCCTTTGAGGCCAATGATGGGAGGACGTGCATTCTCGAAGTGGGGCATAGACTTTGTAGGTCCTATTAATCCCCCAACGAGACACTCCCATGCAGAGTACATTATTGTAGCCACGGACTACCTTACAAAGTGGGTAGAAGTCAAAGCCACAACAAAGAATGATGCTCAAACAATGGCAAAGTTCTTATTTGAGAATGTGTTCACGAGATACGGATTACCAATAGAGTTAGTAAGTGATAGAGGCACACACTTCTTGAATGAAGTAATCGAAAATCTTCTCCAAGAATTCTTGGTGATACATAAGAAGTCTGCCCCCTATCATCCACAAGAAAATGGACAAGCTGAGAGCACAAACAAGATCCTATGTAATGTATTGACAAAATTGGTAAATAATAAACGCTCTGATTGGGACAAACAACTTCATCATGCTATTTGCGCCTACCGAGTTGCCTATAAAACGGTACTCAATGCCTCCCCATTTCAGATGGTCTTCGCACTATGCTACCATTGGACTTCCTAATCCCAACTTTAAAAGTAGCACAAGAGCATGAGTGGAATGAACACGAGTTATCCTCAAGGATCTTTGATTTAGAACGATTAGGTGAGGCGAGGCTACGAGCGGCTACAGGCATCTATGCTACAAAGAAAAGACAAAAGGCATACTTCGATGCACATATCAAAGATAAAGGATTGAAAGAGGGAGACCTAGTGTTAGTTTATACACTAAAGCAACATGCCCGTAAATTGGAAAAATGAGGATACGGACCCATGATCATTAATAGAATCTCCACTAGTGGAGCAGTTCAATTGGCCACTTTAGAAGGTGATATCTTGCCAAACTATATCAGTGGTTGTCGAGTCAAGCTATATCAAGAACCTCTTACAGAGGATATGCTAAAGAGACTCAACACTGCTAAAAAGAGAAAAGAAGAAGAGTTAAGGGTTAGAGAAGAAGCACAGGTAGAGGCTAGAGAACGCATTAGGAGAAATAAGTTAAGACGCCTAGGCCTAGATGTCAATCTTGAGGTCCCCAGATACCACATGGCCATGTGTCAAACATCAAGTGCAAGTGCTTCACGCATAATTGATCGACGTCCCTTTGTGAACATCGCGGTAGGACAAGGGAAGAATGCAAGGACTGTGAGAGCATTGATTGACTCAGGTGCAGCAACTAATGCAGTTAGACTTTCATACTGCCAAGATCTACAAGTGAACATCAAGCCCATAGAAGCCTATCTCATAGGGTTGGGAGGTGTGGAAACCCCTTGTTTGGCCGAGGTGGAACTTCCCATCTACCTTCAAGACGTTCCAATAAAAGTCAAAATGCTAGTGTGTCACGATGAGGACCTTTACAGAGCCACTTATCTTGGGTCAAGATTGGATTTACAACCATGCAGTCAACTTGAACCTAAGAAGTCAACTTCTTCAAGTTTGGGTACAAGAACAATGCATTACACTAGAATTAGACAATTGCATGCCCACAAATCCAGATGTCACACATTCTCTTAGTTCTTCTAAGACTCATCTTAGCACAAAAAATGTTGTGTGTGTCAATAACCCTATGAAGCAAAAGGACTTAGTTAGGGACGCACAAGCTCAAAGGCCAGCAGACCTCTCCTCTTCTTCACTGACTAATGCAAGCACAACTCGACCAAAGAGGCAAGCAAAACAGACATTTTCTATATCAAATAGACAGACAAAATTCAAGAAGAAAGAAGCTCAGGGGATGAAGCAGATTTGGGTACGAAAAGGAGAACAACCACCAGCTTTGCCACAACCATCTCCATTGGGGCAAGCCAACCATGCTAAAAGAAGCACCAAGAAAAGAGGACCAGCTCAATCCTACGGACTTCGACAAATTTGGGTACCGAAGCAATTGATGAAGGCCGACCATAATAATGTACAAATTTGGGTGCCTAAGAAATTAGCTGTAGCTCAACAAGGACACTTACAAATGTGGGTACCCAAGGCCCTCTTACATGCACAAAACCGTATGATCTCCCACACGAGAAAAATCTCAGCAAAGAAACCACGGAGAAGCAAGAGTGGAAACCAAGGACAAAGACCAAAAGAAGATAAATTCATCTCCTCGCCAGTAATAAAAAGACAACCATCAAGGATATGGGTTTGGAAGCCCAAAGCACCAGTAGCACCCTCAAAACCAAAGAACCAATCACGCCAGATACAAAATTTAAGCAAACACTCAAAGACGAAGAAGTCAAAAGTGACGTGTACACAACCACACATAGTTCCACGATGGATCCCTATCAGAAGGAAAGATCCATTGTCATTCGAGGATCCAATGGAAGCCTCTAACAAAGGCTACATCAGCATATGCAAGAAACATTGAAAGCCTTGACGTGCAGCAACCATGTGCCATTGGCATAACCTTGTCTTTTGCACCATTCAGGTCATGCATTTCCAAAGTATGCATTAAATATAGGGCAACATTACACGGCCGTGCATAGACACGATAGAGAATCCCAGGCACATGAGATACACTTAATATATGTACAATATTTTATTGACACTAACATATTTCTTCTTATTTTGTGACATTGTTCTTAAAAAAAAAAAAAAAAGAGCAAGAATACAAAGAGAAAGGACAGGTCTGTGTGCTTCAAGCATCTCCGACATGAACCATCACCAAGGACATCCATCAACAACGGAAGATAAATCAATGGTTAATCACCATGCTGGAGCACACCAAGAAGAGATGAATATCAATGGACATTTGACCATGATAAGAACCGCCTACTTTGACCACACGATAACCATGATTATGATACCCATGATAGAGTAGGAAACCTCTTCGTCAACATACCCTTGATCACTTTGCTCAAGACCAAATTTTTTGCACCATATTTCTTCCAATGCATTCCCCAAGTATGCATACATAGGGCCACATCACAAGGCCATGCACAAGGCACATATCTTGTTAAACCCATGCACTAATGCACTTACCCATCATCCATTATGGGTTACAAGTACTTGGCATAAAAATTGTAAAATCCATGATTGGAAGATCCATAGAACATCCACGCCACAACCTCAATACCTATAAAGTACTTCACAGTCAATAGTTGCTCAAAATCAACATGGACAAACTCCTCTAAGCAACTAGCATTCTTTTGGAAGCTCACAAACAACACATTTATGCTGGAATCCAAGGAGCGACATGCAAAGGGAAAAACACACTTCCATGGCCTAGCAGTTACAAACTGAAGAAAAAGACAATGGACCCTGCTACAATTGGAAGATAGAACACTCTTATGGATACATGATGGACACTATCTCTCCACACAAGACATGGAACAACCACTACAACAAGGGTCTGTCTGGGACGACAGATTCTAGAGGGGGGGGAGTGTTGAAGCTCAAGGTCAAGGACAAAGCATGGAAGTGCATCAAGGAAGTGGACACACAAAGAAGGAGCATGTAGGGAGCTCTAAGAAGCACATGTCAAATTCTTAGAAGAAATCCCTACAAAATTAGTGATTTTCATCACAAAAAACCATTGTAAATACCATTTTCCA
>CM035423.1:113182765-113185265 GCA_020310875.1 Ceratopteris richardii | reverse complement strand
GGTAATACATTCATTATTGTGTGTTGTGCTCCAAGCTTCTCGTTCTTCATTGTGCTATTTGCGTGCTTTCATAGACCTTAAACTCTAACAATTGGTATCAGAGAAGGTTGTCGCTTCATCTAGGGCGTCATAGACACCCCTCCAGTCACATTCTTTGAATTGCACAAAAATTGGTTAGCATATTCAAGGTGATTAGAAGTTCACAAAAACTTCACTCTATAGTGTCGAAATCACAATTTGAGCTCGTTTCGCCCTCTAAATGCATTATCATAGTGCTTATGCAGGTAATTTCTTCTTTTTGTATCAAACATATATACAGGTTTTGATTCACCCATATAAGCATCTCAAAGTCCTCTACAGGCTTAGTAGAACTTGATAGTGTAGTTCTGTTGAACTTTTTGAGGTACAATCATTTTTTACATCAGGATATTCTAATCGTTGGCCATGGCTGAAAGCAGTGATGTATTCCATATGTTGGCTATTGAGGATAAGTTGGATGGTACCAATTATCCATTATGGGCTTATATGATGTGTCATGTATTGGTTGCAAAAGCAATGTGGAATATTGTGCAGGGTGTTGAAAAACGTCCTATTGCATTGTTAGGCCTCTGGAATGTAATAGTAATTACCAAAAAATGTAATTAGAAAAGATGCACATCGAAAGAATGTATCATAACATTTTTACCTTTTTGCATAATGAAAAAAATGCAGAAGCAAATGTGGAGAGAGCGAGATGTCAGACTGTGGGTCTGTGCAGTGCGCCTGTGGAATGCTTCAGCGCAAGTTTGATTTAAACTAGTGTATTGAATTGCTATTGTTTTGTGTGTCTAGCAATTCTGATGATCTTGTCTGCATGATACTTTGTTGATGAAGATATGAATCCAATTGTGGTTGCGTGTAATTCGCTGGTGAAGAATCAATGTTATTTGCATAAATGAATGTTGGAACTTTATCGTGGTGATGTACTGCGTATGTCTTACGACGTCTGGTGGTGAAATTGTTAACTGCAAGTATGCTGGTGGAGAGTCTTAGTAAAGTGATAAGTAAATTATGTGTAATTAATGTTGTTGGGAAAATAATCATAGGGCCTCTGTAATACAGAGCCCTGTCCATCCCAAGAACCCTATAATTGGTTAATTCCTGATTGCCGTTAACACTTTAGAAGGTGATATCTTGCCAAACTATATCAGTGGTTGTCGAGTCAAGCTATATCAAGAACCTCTTACAGAGGATATGCTAAAGATACTCAACACTGCTAAAAAGAGAAAAGAAGAAGATTTAAGGGTTAGAGAAGAAGCACAGGTAGAGGCTAGAGAACGCATTAGGAGAAATAAGTTAAGACGCCTAGGCCTAGATGTCAATCTTGAGGTCCCCAGATACCACATGGCCATGTGTCAAACATCAAGTGCAAGTGCTTCACGCATAATTGATCGACGTCCCTTTGTGAACATCGCGGTAGGACAAGGGAAGAATGCAACGACTGTGAGAGCATTGATTGACTCAGGTGCAGTAACTAATGCAGTTAGACTTTCATACTGCCAAGATCTACAAGTGAACATCAAGCCCATTGAAGCCTATCTCATAGGGTTGGGAGGTGTGGAAACCCCTTGTTTGGGCGAGGTGGAACTTCCCATCTACCTTCAAGACGTTCCAATAAAAGTCAAAATGCTAGTGTGTCACGATGAGGACCTTTACAGAGCCACTTATCTTGGGTCAAGATTGGATTTACAATCATGCAGTCAACTTGAACCTAAGAAGTCAACTTCTTCAAGTTTGGGTACAAGAACAATGCATTACACTAGAATTAGACAATTGCATGCCCACAAATCCAGATGTCACACATTCTCTTAGTTCTTCTAAGACTCATCTTAGCACAAAAAATGTTGTGTGTGTCAATAACCCTATGAAGCAAAAGGACTCAGTCAGGGACGCACAAGCTCAAAGGCCAGCAGACCTCTTCTCTTCTTCACTCACTAATGCAAGCACAACTCGACCAAAGAGGCAAGCAAAACAGACATTTTCTATATCAAATAGACAGACAAAATTCAAGAAGAAAGAAGCTCAGGGGATGAAGCAGATTTGGGTACGAAAAGGAGAACAACCACCAGCTTTGCCACAACCATTTCCATTGGGGCAAGCCAACCATGATAAAAGAAGCACCAAGAAAAGAGGACCAGCTCAATCCTACGGACTTCGACAAATTTGGGTACCGAAGCAATTGATGAAGGCCGACCATAATAATGTACAAATTTGGGTGCCTAAGAAATTAGCTGTAGCTCAACAAGGACACTTACAAATGTGGGTACCCAAGGCCCTCTTACATGCACAAAACCATATGATCTCCCACACGAGAAAAATCTCAGCAAAGAAACCACGGAGAAGCAAGAGTGGAAACCAAGGACAAAGACCAAAAGAAGATAAATTCATCTCCTCGCTAGTAATAAAAAGACAACCATCAAGGATATGGGTTTGGAAGCCCAAAGCACCAGTAGCACCCTCA
>CM035423.1:113130265-113177765 GCA_020310875.1 Ceratopteris richardii | reverse complement strand
AAAGAAATAATTCTATGATATATGCCTGTAACACGTTCTGGTGAATCTTATCCGAAGTACCAAAGTGATCGGCATTCGTGGAAGGTTGCTAGTACGTTGGGAACACCCTCCGATGGCAGTGGTGAAGGAGGGCATGATACACGGACTAGTGGAGTGGCACCAAAGTATTTTCTTGTTCAAGGATTACATAGTATACGATAATTACAACCTGTTCAATCTGTTGAAAGTGTGGTGATTGAAAGTGTGGTGAGCGGAGTTGGTGGTGATTCCGGTGATAGTTTGGTGAATTCGAGTGGCAACCCAACTTTTAGTTCTGATTCCGGTGGAAATAGTACATTTGTGGGTGGAAGTTCTAGTGAAAAGTGCATCTCAGTAATAAATACAAGGAATGGAAGTCGAATTCAGACATGTGTGATATAACCAGCGATACAATACTATTCGAGATTTTGCAAAGTGACTACTCGCTACAACAACCATTAGAATCAACCTGTTCAAGTAATTCCGAACTGATACTTCCTCTTGATTTTGACGACATGAGTAGTACACAACAACAACATCAACAGCAACAGCAACAACAACAACAACACCAACAATAGTAGAAGCAGGTCATATACCCATGACTGACACCTATCGGAGTCACATATACAAAATTTGGTGGATTTCTAGGTGATGTTCCTGATGCTCATGGCCGTACTTTCGAAATTAATTATGTTGTACTAAACTATCTAGCGGATCCGGCATATAAGGCTATAGTGTTTCAATCCACTCTTGTTAATGAAGCTGCTCACTGATTAACCAAATATGATATTAATCATTTCGGTCAATACGAAGATGTTAACAATGCCTTCTTACAATGTTTTCGATTAAAGAAAAATGCGGTAAAAATCTTTGATTACCTACAAAACAATAGACAAAAACCACATCAGAGTGTGCAATAGTATGCAACTTTATTTCGTATTCATCTACGGAAACTACCTCCAGTGCATGCTAATCTACCAGATGATGTGATTACTCAATGATTTATTAATGGGCTGAACCCCCAACTCAAACAAGTTATGATTATTTGATGTGTGGGCGGTATGACCTTGGATGCAGTCATTGCCACGACCAAATAAATTTGGAGATCCTCATTGGAATTCGAGACAAACTGGTGAGAGTGCATCTCTTCCACAACCAAGATGCCATTTTTGTGGAGAATTGGGACATATCTGTAGATATTGTAAAGAAGCATTCGAATATGATAAGTGAAGAAAAGAATGACAACATCCAATGGCAAATATGGTATACAATTTAGCGGTAGATACACAAGGGGTAGCAGTTCAAACACGGTCTGGTAAGAAGTTGCACCCAAGCGCTGAGATTTTTGAACCAAGAATTCGCAAACAACAGCGGATGTTTACTAAAGCAACCATGTGGGCAAGTTAAGAACCAACTATCAAGTTTCCCGATCCGGTACCAGTGGTCCAACAGATAGTATAGAATACCCCACCAAAAGAGATGGATGCGGTCAAAATACAATCGGAGGACATACCAGACTTGATATTTGATGCACAGAATTTTGATTCTATGTGGAATATTTTATCAAAAGCATCTATTACTATTCTGTTGGGGCAACTTCTATCATTCCTCCCTAGTATTCGACAACAATTTTAGCAACAAATTAGTCCAGGATCTTGGTGCACACCTTCTACAGCAACCATCAGCCTGGAAACTGACTCCATGGTGGATCATGCTGTTCCTTTGATTACGGTATGGTATAAAAACCACAAAATTTCACAAGTGTTAATTGATGGAGGCTCAAGGGTTAATATTACTACAACCGCACTTTGTAAAAAGTTCAGATGAACTCAGATCAAACCCGTCCAGTTCTTTGTAAGGATGGCTGATCAATCTCGGATACATCCAATGGGTTTGGTGCATGATGTACCTATTACCCTACAAGGAGCGGTGTTCAAAATGACTTTTGTTGTTTTATAATTACCCAAATCTAGCTTAGATTACAACTTATTTTTCGGAAGGCCCTAGTTGAAGCAAGCAAAAATGTTATAGGATTGGTCTGCACATGAACTTATTTTTAAAAGTAATCACTCGAAATATGTTGCACCCTTGGATGATATGAGGCCCTGCGACCTTAATGCATGACCTTACATGGTTGAACCTATGCTATGTTGGATGGTCTTTCAGATGACGAAGAAGAAGCTTTTCTAAATGCTAATCAGGATTTGTTAGCACTGGGTACAATTGATTTACAAGCCATAATGGATAATTGGTCTCCGGTTGCTTGCACAGTAGTCCCTCTCACCGAAGAAGCGGAACCGGTTACAGATCAGGTTTTGGATGCCACTGATCTTCAACACTTACTCCCCCCACCTGAGGATATCTCCATGCCCCGACAATTTTATGTACTGGAAGATCAATTAATCACTTGCAATTTGGGTGATGAGGTTAGCCCGTGCCCGGTCAAGATTAAGGCCTGATTACCTGAATATTTTCAAGATGATTTACTACAGTTGCTGAAGGAATTTGCGGATGTATTTGCTTGGGACTATCACGATATGAAGGGATTGAATCCTCACATCTACAAACACCATGTGATGCTGAAACCGGGTGCTCAACCAATTAAACAACAGAATTATCGAATGAATCCTAACTATGCTACACAAGTGAAAGTTGAACTGGATCGGCTATTGAAAGTGGGTTTCATTGTTCCCATTGAGCACGCCGAATGGATCTCTCCTATTGTCATCATCCTCAAGAAAAACAAACAATTACAAATCTGTGTTGACTATTGGAAACTGAATGCGGCGAAGGTACCTGATCCATTTTCACTTCCTTTCTTGGATACTATGCTAGAGGATGTTGCAAGACGGGAAATGTACTCTTTTTTGGATGGTTATAGTGGCTATAATTAGGTGTGAATGGCTGAAATGGATATTCCCAAGATCGTGTTTATTACAAATTGGGGAGCATATGCTTGTACGGTGATGTGGTTTGGTTTACACAATGCTCCAAGCACTTTTCAACGATATATGCAAGAAATCTTTTCTCCCTACTTAACTACATTTATGAGGGTGTATCTGGACAAATTTTCATTATCTAGTGATACATCGGCTCACCTTTATCAACTCAGATGCTACTTTTCCAAGTGTCGGGAGTACCATCTTTGTTTAAATCCCAATAAATCCATCTTTTCAGTCTCTTGTGGCAAGCTACTTGGTCATGTTATTTCACAACAGGGAATTCAAGTGGACACTGATAAAGTTTGTGTGGTGTTGAATGCACCTCCTCTTGCTACACCAAAGGAAGTTATGCGATTCCTTGGCCAAATTCAGTGGCATGGTCGTCATCTCTGGTGGCTCGCTCATGTGGCTTTACCGCTTAATCATTTGATTACCAGTGACCCTCGACAGTTTGTGTGGACACAGGAATGTCAGTTGGCTTTTGATCGATGAAAAAATCTTCTTACACAGGCTCCTATTTTACAAGCTCCTAATTGGCAACTTCCTTTCCATGTTTTCGTAGATGCTTCTAATACGGCAATCAGTAGTGTGTTAATGCAACAATATGAGAAGTGGTTTCATCTGGTTTATTATGCAAGTCGCCGATTAGCAGCTACCAAAACTTAATTATTATGTTACTGAACGAGAATGTCTTGGGTTAGTCTATTTGGTTAAAAAAAATTTGGCACTATCTGCTAGGACAAAAACTTACGTTCCATGTGGATCATGCGGCCTTGGTTTATCTTGTACGACAACAACATTTAGGTGGAAGATTAGCTTGGTGGGTGTTGTTGCTTCAAGAATTTGATTATGATGTTGTTCATTGCCCGAGATCGGCACATGACCTTGCAGATTTCCTTTCTCAACTCGATTCTGGTGAGCCTCTTGGTGGCATTGATGACACCACTCTGGCCATCTATGTGACCGACTCAATTTAGGACGACTCCCATGTGTTACCTATCTCCCCTTCGTATTATGACACCCTCATGATTTTTTTAACCAGCAGATGTCCTCCAAATACTACTTCGACATCAGCTCGTCGTAAATTGGCTATGTATAGTCGTCGATTTTGCATCATCATCGGTCAATTGTATTATATGGATCCCTCTGGCGCCCTCTTATGATGTATCCCTCCACATGAAGTTTCTTCGATAATTGCAATGGCTCATTCTACTCCTTTCGGTGGGCATTTTTTGGTCGATCTTACGTATCGGAAAATTCTAGATAGTGGGTTATGGTGGCCCACAATGCATCGTGATATTGCTGCTTATATTCAATAGTGTGATGCCTGCCAACGTTCTGGACAACCTTTGCACTGGCATCGATTTCCACTTGAGTTTGTCCTTCCCGTTGAGCCCTTCCAAAAGTGGGGATTGGATTTTATTGGTCCTATTATGCCTCCTATTATTGTGACAAATCATCACTATATCCTTACATGTACTGATTATGCTACTCGTTGGGCCAAAGCTTGGGCATTACGGTTGACAACTGCTCTAGTGGTCGCTAAATGTTTACTTCGTGATGTTTTTCCTCATTGTGGGCTCCCTTTGGAGATTGTTTCCAATCAAGGCACTCATTTTGCTAATACATTAATGCAAGCTTTAACCCAAACCTTCAGTATTGTTCATAAATTCAGTTCCCCTTATTATCCTCGAGCGAATGGATTGGCCAAAAGTACTAACAAAACTCTTCTTAATATGCTGAAGAAACTTGTTTTGGAGTGCCTAGAAAGATGGGATCAATTTCTTCCTTCGGTTTTATGGGCTTACCGAACTACTTACAAAGTTGCTACCAGAAGTACCCCTTTTAAACTTGCATATGGTCTTGAAGCAAGTGCACCTATGGAATTGCTTGTACGCAGCTTACGGGTGGCATTGGAGCACAAGTTATTACCCGAAGATTCTTTCCCTTTCAAGCTAGATGTTTTACTGTCTTTAGATGTTCATTGTCTAGAAAACTTTTTGATTCTTCATGAAGTCCAATTGCGGCAAGCTAAAACACATGATCGATTCCTCAGGACCCCTGCCTTTACAATAGGGAAATTGGTTCTTTTTTACAACGCCAAGTCTAATTGCTATGCAAAAAAATTCAAGCTTCATTGGTTCGGTCCCTACCACATTGCAGAACATATAGGTCCGGCTACTTTTCAATTATCTACATTGACTGATACTCTACTCCCTAAACCCATTAATGGATCTAAACTCCGTCTGTATTGCATGCCACCCACATCTCCTTAACTTTGCGTATGTTTCACTTACCTTCATTAGGATCATGTTTGTTTCGGCATCTTTGATCCACTGTCTACGCTATGCATTTTTCGATTGACCACACCACCGTAATCCTCTCGTTGTTGATTGATTAACCGTGTTCCTCGGCCATCCTCCATGATTTGGAAATCCTTAATGCGCTTTTGTAGTAATGATCCATGCATGTTTCCCTCCACTTGTGATGATTATGTCCCCCACCCACGATTTTGTTAGAGCAAGTCTATGACAAGCCTAAGTATTGGCTTGAGTCCCACAAAGTCATAGAAGAAGCCTTAAAATGAAGACGATGTAAAGTTCACTTGTGAACTACCTCTTGTAACTTTTGAAGAGTTTACTTAATGTAAAAGTGAGAGAATCTTAAGTGGTTGAGTCCACTTGATCAAAAAGGGAAAGAGGAGCCACGAATTCGTGATTTGTGGTAGGTAGATAATCAAATCAATCACTACTTGATTGGAGAGTGATTGAGGGAAGTTAGCCTCCCAAACTCAACTATAAATAGATGGCAGCTTTAGTCGTGGTTAGAGAGACCTATGTGAAGATCTCCAAGAGCTGAGCTTTATGCCATATCAAGGTGTGATTACAAGGCACACATATGTATCAGTAATTCCATTGTATTGTACAAGCAATATACTTTCATTTTCATGATCATTTGAGTTCATATTTCCATGTTCTTGTGAAGTGTACTACTCACTACCATCTCTCTCAGTTTTCTCAGTCACATTGCAGAGATTTTTTCTCTGAGCTTGGTCATTTTCAATGATTTAACTTGGTAAAGTTAGCTCTATAAGTTTACTATATTCTCATCAATTTTCATTTCATTTGGGTATTGTAATCTTCAGTTATGTTAGTTGAAGTCAACCATGTCTATCATTTTCACTTCTCTGTCAGGTACCCAACTTTTTTACTCATTTTGTCAGAGCTGTTTCTTAGTGTGTACTTACCCAAATTCAATGATTTAAAGCTTGTTGGATTCATCATACTGTCTAGTATAATCATACAAATGTTCATAATCATTGGATTCTTAAATCTGGAGTTATAATCATTTTTCTATGCACTAGTCTCAAACTATAGCAGCCCGTGAAAATCGGGATGATGTCATCACTTGTTAAAACTCATTCTCAGTGTGTGGTTCATTATTTTTGATGAAATTACTCTTGAAAGTTAGCTCTTTAAGTTAAATAGACTTACCCAAGAGGAATTAAGCTAATTGCTGCTGTGCTCAGAGAATTATGCAAAACACTGGACAGTTGTATGAACCAAAATAGCAAGTTTTTCACCTCTGAGCTAACTCCAACTTATCTGTTTTGATCTATCTTTTTGAGAGTGATCTTCCAAGGTATATAGGGTGTCTAATACATCCATTGGCAAGATAAAAGGGCCCACCACATACTCCTGGAGTTCATTTGGCTGGTGTAGATCAAGGATTTTGCAACACCTCTTCATCTTCAAGCACATACCTATCCATCTCTTCACAGTGGTATCAGAGCAAGGTTGGAGAACATGGCAGATGGATTTCCTTCATCAATTGACAAACTAGATAGAGGTAACTACTCAGCTTGGTCACTAAGAATGGAAGCTTATCTCCAAGGTAGAAGTTTATATGGTTATGTGGCTAGAGATGAAGTTATGCCAAGTTTTAGGAACAAAAGTCAACCAACACAAGAAGAGCAAGAGAGATTGAGCACATGGTGCTCCAAGGATGCACTTGCAAGGTCTTATCTCCTCAACTCTATCTTAGATTTTTTGTTGCCTCACATTAGAAGTTGTAAGACATCTCAGGAAGTGTGGGATGCACTTGAAGCCTTCTTCTCTTCAAGTACCAAAGCTAGGAAGCACCAACTATGACTGGATTTCACAACTCTCAAGAAGGCTCCCAAACAAAATGTGACTGATTTTGTCACAAAGCTCAAGGACATAGCGTATCAGTTGGGAAGCATTGGAGAGGTAATAGATGAAGAGCAAATTGTAAGGCAGGTCATCAATGGCTTGAAGGCAGATGACAAGTGGGAAGCATTCACCACAGCTATGGATTTGTACATGGACATGCATGTACCTGATTTCAATACACTCATTGGACAACTACTTACTCAAGAGGCAAAGCTTATAAAAAATGGAGAAAGCTCTAAACGTAATCAATCTTCAGCTTTATACACTGATAAAAGCAAGTCCAAAGATAACAAAGGAAAGGCAAAGAAAGTGGATGATGAAGCAGGTACATATCAAGCTAACTATGCAGGTAGAGGAAGACATGGCAGAGGTAGAGGAAGAGGAGGTAGACAATGCAGGGGGAGATCCCAAGACTCCAACTCATGTTCTATTTGTGGATTAAGTAATCATACAATTGAAAATTGCTTTAGGAATTCCAGGAATCAAAGAGGCAGAGGATACAATAGAGGAAGCTATGGCTACTCAAGAGGAATCAACAATTATCATGGGAACTACAACAACTACAATCATTCAAACTATCAAGGAGGCTACAAAGGAAGGAGAGACTATAATAACAACATAGAAGACTCAAACAAAGAGGATTCATTATTGATCATGAACATGGCTATGCCACGAGGTAAATCTGATGAGCATGTTTTCTACATAGATTCAGGTTGTTCAAATCATGTGGCAGGAAATGTGGCACTCCTATCAAATTTAGAAGATCCAAGGAATAAGCATGAGGTACAAATAGGAGATGATACAAGACATCTTGTGGAGAAAATAGGCAATGTCAAAGCACCTGATGGAAACATCAACCTACTTAGTAAGGTACTCTATGTCCCTACCATTACAAAGAATTTGATGAGTGTTGGGCAGATAGTAGAGAAAGGGTTGCAAGTCAGGTTCACAAAAGCAGGAGCATTTGTTGAAGATCCAAGTCAAGGATTCAGAAGAATTGCAAAAGGTGAAAAGACAGGTAGATTGTTCACATTTGAATTACAAGACACTAGAAACATTGCTCTCTTTAATTATGGTAGTCAGACACTCACAAAATTGGAAGTATGGCCAAAAGGTTAGCACATATTGGTGAAAGGTCATTAAAGCAGATTTGCAGGGACCAAAGTGTACTTGGACTCCCTAATTTGTCAGAACAACATATGATTTATAAGTGTAGTGCATGTCAATTTGGAAAGTCTCACAGGTTACCATTCATGAAGAAAGGTTATATGCATGGAGATCTCTTGGAGTTGGTTCATACAGATGTATAGGGACCTAGCAAGGAAGATTCAATATCCGGATCAAGGTATTATGTCTCCTTTATTGATGATTGTAGTAGATGGACGATCCTATTCTTTATGAAACACAAAGATGAAGTTTTTTCATGTTTCAAAAGATATTTGGCTCTTGTGGAGAATCAAACAGGTAAATCACTAAAAAGACTAAGGTCAGATGGAGGGGGAGAATACTTCTCCCATGAGTTTGATTCTTTTCTTCAAGAAAGAGGAATCAAAAGAGAGGTAACTACAAGATACACTCCTGAGCAAAATGGAGTGGGAGAAAGGAGGAATAGGACAATTGCTGAAGCTGCACGGTCCATGTTAAATGAAAAGCATTTGCCTAATTATCTATGGGCTGAGGCTATATCTACAGCCACTTACTTGATTAACAGGTTGCCTTCAAAATCCCTTGATGGGATGACTCCATATGAGGCTTGGAATGGAAGAAGACCAAGCTTAGATCATTGTAAAATTTTTGGATGTATTGATTTTGCTCATGTTCCTTCACAGGTTAGAGGCAAGATAGATCCAAAGGCAGAAAGGTGTGTATTTATTGGATATGACAACAATCAAAAGGGCTTCTTGGTAAGCAGAGATGTAGTTTTTGATGAAAACAATTCATGGTATGAAGATTCATGCAGGAAGGTCAATTTACCATATAATCTTAAAGAAGATTTTCCAAAGCTTGGTAGAGAACAACCAAAGATTGAAGAACAAGACACCTCAGAGGATGATGAAGAATCTCATATGGAAAAGATCAAAGCATGGAAGTCTAAAGGTAAAGCAAAATTGCAGGAACTTGGACATGAGGCAAAATCATCACATTGTGGCCTAAGAAGATCTATGAGGGAAAAGAAAAAACCAGAAAGGTATGGGTTTGACACCTCATTAGTAACTAAACATTCTATCTACATAGCACAGTACATAAACCAAGAGGAGCCATCATCATTTGAAGAGGCCAAAGCAAAAACAGAATGGAAGCATGCAATGAAGGAAGAGATTGAAGCACTTGAGGAAAACAACACTTGGGATTTGGTGCCCAAGACTTCATCCATGAAGGTAATAGGCTCAAGATGGGTCTATAAACTCAAGAAGAATTCTGATGGTTCCATTAACAGGTATAAGGCAAGGCTTGTAGCAAAAGGCTTTGCACAAACTCAGGGAATTGATTATGAGGAGACCTTCTCTCCTGTGGCAAAGATGCCTACTATTAGGGCTTTGCTTAGTATTTCCTCTTCCAAGAATTGGAAGATACTTCAACTAGATGTAAAGAATGCATTCTTGAATGGTTGGATAACAGAAGAGGTATATATGGCACAACCACCTGGTTTTGACAATCAAATTTATCCTGTTTATGTGTGTAAACTTAACAAAGCATTGTATGGTCTCAAGCAAGCTCCAAGAGCTTGGAATTTCAGACTTGTTTCATTCTTGCAGGACAAAGGCTTTCAACCAAGCAAGGCAGATCCTTCACTCTTTATTAAAAAGAGTAATTCTGAGATCATCTACCTATGTGTATATGTAGATGATATTATATTGACAGGAAATGATGCAGATGGTATGAAGAAGATCAAAGATCAGATGAGAGAAGAGTTCAAGATAAGTGATTTGGGTTCACTTGCCTACTTCCTAGGTTTGGAAGTTGTCTACAAAGATCATGGTTTGTTTCTCACTCAAAGAAAGTACATTAAGGACATGTTGGCAAAATTCAAGATGCAAGATTGTAAGATTGCAGGTACTAGTCTCAACTATGCCACATTGACAAGAGTAGATATATGTTACAGTGTGAGTGTGCTAAGTCAATTTATGCACACACCAAGGAAACCACATATGGATGTTGCCAAAAGAATTCTCAAGTATCTCAAAGGAACCATAAATGAAGGACTTTATTATCCTTATGTATCTGATTTAGGTTTGAAGCTATTTTTTGATGCAGATTGGGCTGGCTCCAAGGAAGATAGAAGGAGCACTTCAGGTTATCTTACCTTTGCAGGTTCAAAGCTTATTTCATGGTCATCCAAGAAGCAACCAACAGTTGCTCTCTCTTCTACTAAAGCTGAATATAGAGGTCTTGCCATAGCTACACAAGAAGCTATGTGGATGAAGACATTGTTCAAAGATCTTGGATTGGAGTTTGGAACTCCAACTATTTTTGGTGACAATATGAGTTCCATTCACTTAGCCGCTAATCCTATTTTTCATGCAAGGACTAAACATATCGAAGTTAATTATCACTATGTACGAGAGAAGGTTCTAAGCAAAGAATTTCAAATATCATATGTGTCCACTCATCAACAATGTGCAGATATTCTAACCAAAGCATTGGATGGTACAAAGCTTTGCAAATTCAAGGCTATGATTGGTTTGCAGGTAATCTTGGAAGATTGAAGACCTCAAGCATACTTGGCTTGAGGGAGAGCTGTTGGAGCAAGTCTATGACAAGCCTAAGTATTGGCTTGAGTCCCACAAAGTCATAGAAGAAGCCTTAAAATGAAGACTATGTAAAGTTCACTTGTGAACTACCTCTTGTAACTTTTGAAGAGTTTACTTAATGTAAAAGTGAGAGAATCTTAAGTGGTTGAGTCCACTTGATCAAAAAGGGAAAGAGGAGCCACGATTCTTGATTTGTGGTAGGTAGATAATCAAATCAATCACTAATTGATTGGAGAGCTATTGAGGGAAGTTAGCCTCCCAAACTCAACTATAAATAGATGGCAGCTTTAGTCGTGGTTAGAGAGACCTATGTGAAGACCTCCAAGAGCTGAGCTTTATGCCATATCAAGGTGTGATTACAAGGCACACATATGTATCAGTAATTCCATTGTATTGTGAAAGCAATATACTTTCATTTTCATGATCATTTGAGTTCATATTTCCATGTTCTTGTGAAGTGTACTACTCACTGCCATCTCTCTCAGTTTTCTCAGTCAGATTGCAGAGATTGTTTCTCTGAGCTTGGTGCATCATTTTTAGTGATTTAACTTGGTAAAGTTATCTCTATAAGTTTAATATATGCTTATCAATTTTCATTTCATTTGGTATTGCAATCTTCAGTTATGTTCAGTTGAAGTCAACCATGTTTGTCATTTTCACTTCTTTGTCAAGTACCCGACTTTTTTACTCATTTTGTCAGAGCTGTTTCTCAGTGTGTAATTACCCAAATTCAATGATGTAAAGCTTTTTGGATTCATCATACTGTCTAGTATAATCATAAAAATTTTCATAATCATTGAATTCTTAAATCTGGAGTTATGTTCATTTTTCTGCTCACTAGTCTCAAACTGTAGCAGCCCGTGAAAATCGGGATGATGTTATCCCTTGTTAAAACTCATTCTCAGTGTGTGGTTCATTTTTTTTTATGAGATTACTCTTGAAAATTAGCTCTTTAAGTTAACTAGACTTCCCCAAGAGGAATTAAGCTAATTGCTGTTGTGCTCAGAGAATTATGCAAAACATTGGACAGGTGTATGAACCAAAATAGCAAGTTTTTCACCTCTGAGCTAACTCCAACTTATCTGTTTTGATCTATCTTTTTGAGAGTGATCTTTCAAGGTATATAGGGTGTCTAATACATCCATTGGCAAGATAAAAGGGCCCACCACATACTCCTGGAGTTCATTTGGCTGGTGTAGATCAAGGATTTTGCAACACCTCTTCATCTTCAAGCACATACCTATCCATCTCTTCACAGATTTCACCCTGCGTTTTCTACTTAACTGGTGTCCTCGTACTCTTCTTCTTTATCGTTTTGCTTGCACTTTGTCTCATTGTGTGATTCGTATTCTTGTGCATTCTGCTTACATGTTGCATCATGGAAGCTCTTGCGAATATCACCACCTTCCGTGTCAGTCTTTCCCTTGACTTGGTGGAGTTTCTTCGTCCTCATGGTTTGCTGGCATTCGTCGACTTGCCCTGGTATTCGGTAGAATGTCATCCTTATTTTGCAGGAATGATTGTGGAAATTGCCGATGTCGCCCCGACAGAATCTTGTTGGCCTCTCATTTATGTCCCTCTTCCCCTACTCATTCGGTTGCAGTATCGCACTATCGCCCACTACCTTCTTCACCCACTTATTCCCCCCTTCCTGTTCTGCTATGGTATTGGTGAAACCTCCTCTCCCATTGTCGAACTTGTTAGCACCAGATTCTTTTCTACAATTAGCCCAAATCGGTGATTTTCTTATTCATTTATCCAAGCAACTCCCCACTGAGTTGAATGCTGCTTAGCAGTCCCTGCGCAATGAGTTTCAATCGACAGTTGATATATTAGAGGTAGACATCGCTTCGTTGGAGGAAGAACTTTTGGTGGTTAAAGCAAATGAATGCTTATTACAAGAATAGATTAAGGCTAAAGATAATGTCATTGAAGCTAAAAATGTGGAAATCTCCTCTAACAAAGTGCTTCAAGGTGAAACAAAACTTTGGCAGGTTCAAGAACAAATGTTTCAAAAAGGACAAGTGATTGATGAAGAAATCGATCACAATATATCAGTTAAAGAAAGAGATTGAAGCTATTCAGAAGGAGCGCTAACATTTGTTTAAAAGAATGTAGTTTTAGCAACAGGAGTTGGACTGTTGAGAAAAGCAGTTAGGTATTCAGTAGGACCATCTTTCGCGTATTGATGCAGAGATTAGAGATGCTAAGTTACGCCATGATACAACTATAGCAAATGATTTTTATCTCCAAGAAGCTTTCTTACAAAGCCAAAGTGACCTTCTGCTATCTCAAGTTATTGCTTCCAGTTTGGTGTGCACGGATGCTCATTTGATAGAACTGCACGTTCTCTAGGAAATGTTAGAGTCTCTGAAGTAGAAGATTTGGTGAACTTTCAAATTAGCTCGCGCTATGTATATTCAAGGCGTTGTTGATGATTCCTAGTTATTTTTTTGTAGTCAATCAATTCTGCGTTCGAGTCCACCGTGCGTGCCAGTGTTAGGCCACCAGAATGTAATAGTAATTATCAAAAAATGTAATTAGAAAAGACGCACATTGAAAGGAGGTAGGGTAACTTTTTTGCATAATGAAAAAAGTACGGAAGCAGATGTATAGGGAGCAAGACGTCGGACTGTGGGTCTGTGTGGTGTGGAATGCTTCAATGCAAGTTTGATTTAAACTGGTGTATTGAATTCCTACTGTTCTGTGTGTTTAGCCATTCTGGTAATCTTGTCTGTGTGATACTTTGTTGATGAAGATATGAATCCAATTATGGTTGCATGTAATTTTTCGGTGAAGAATCAGTGTTATTTGCATTAATGAATGTCGTAACTTTATCGCAGTCATGTACTGTGTATGTCTTAGGATGTCAGGTGGTGAAATTTTAACTACAAGTCTGTTGGTGGAGAGTCTTAGTAAAGTGATAAGTAAATGCTGTGTAATTAATGTTGTTGGGAAAATAATCATAGGGACTTTGTAATACAGACCCCTGTCCATCCCAAGAACCCTATAATTGGTTAATTCTTGATTGCCATTAACAACACCTACAAATATAGTTACTGAAGGTGATGTAGATGGCATTAAAGATGGTGATATTCTTCAGGCTCCTATTTTTTATGCGGTTCTTGCTGTACCTACTATAGAGCAACTTCGTTGGGATGGCAAAGATGCTTAGGCACATGCATTGATAGCCTAGTCTATCAAACATGCCATTATTTCTCACATTCACTCTTGCAAAATAGTAGAGGATGCTTGTGATACACTTACCACTTTATACCAGGCAAGGAATGAGGATGGTGTTGGTTACCTCCAAAAATAGTTGAAGAGTGAGCACATGAATGAATGAGATTCCATGGATAGCTTTTCGACAATGATCAAAGATTTGAAGGAGCGATTGATTTTTACTGATGAAGTCGAGACATCATTATTGCTTATGAAATTTTATGTCGTGGGCTGTATAAGATCATAGACTATGCAAAATCTGTGAATGATTCAACATGTGCAGTTCAAGATTCTCAGGATATGTCAAATGCAAAGCTTTGGCATGCACACTTTGGTCATCTGAGTTTTGCTAGTTTGCTACACCTGTGAAATGGTGTCCTCTTTGCCTAAACTTGAGGTACCTAGTAAACATGTCTGTGAAGACTATATTTTGGGCAAAATGAACCATTCCTCCTTCCCAAAAGATGGTTCAGTTTGAGCTACTCAGAAATTGCTGCTTGTTCATAGTGATGTCTGTGGTCCTATGTAGACATCTTCATTTAGGAACTACCTTTACTTCGTGACTTTCATTGATGATTTTTCCAGCCATGTATGGGTGTTTCCATTGAAAGCAAAGTCCAAAGTGTTTATGTGCTTCAAACAGTTTTTGGTTTTAGCTAAAAATCTATCAACATGTAAAATGGGCACCCTCTGTTCTGATCGAGAGGGGAATATATGTCTTCTGACATTAATGCATTTCTGGTTGAACGTGGGATAAAACATCAATGTATAGTGTCACATACACCTCAAAAAAATGAAGTTGCTGAAAGGAAGAACTAGTCACTCATGGAGATGGCCAGATGTATGGTCAAGAGTCAGGCTTTACCACATAATTTCTGGCTTGAGGTTGTTATGTGCACAACATATGTACTTAACAGGTATCCCACTAAAGCATTGGAGTCTATCACTCCATATGAGGCTTGTCAGGGTCGTAAGCCATTTGTTGCTCACCTGTCTGTCTTTGGTTGTCTAGCATATGCATCAGTGCCTAAACAAGAATGCAAGAAATTGGATGATAAAGCAGTGAAATGTATTTTTGTCGGGTAGAGTTTTGAAAGCAAAGGCTATCATCTGTATCATCCATAGACTATACACATTTTGGTTAATCGTGATGTTGTTTTTGTGGAAGATGCAATTCAACCATTACTTTCATGTACTAAGGACAAATGATTTAGCACCAAAGATGTGTATGAAACTTTGCTACCTCTTTTCATAGGTGGAAAATCTAGGGCTAGTCCATAATGAGGCAATTTCTCAACCTTTACAGGTTTCACATGATGATGCAGATCATTCCACTTCTGATGTAGATTTACATGATGCACTTGTTGATGATAGAATTGATATAGAGGAGGTAAGGACTATGCCTAAATGGCTAGTTCAGACTTTGTGAGATAACATATTAAATGCACCTCTATCATATCGTACTCATTCAGGTTCGCATAGTGCTTCTTTTGAATCAGATTGCTATGCTATGGCCGCCTCTAGTCTTTGTGATGAGAATGAGCCTGTTTCATTTGATGAAGCACGAAATTCTGAAAATTGGATGGCTTTATGCAATCAAAATACGATCCTATCATGAAAAATGGTACCTGGTCTTTATGTGACTTGCCTCCTGTCAAGAAGGCCATTGGCACTAAGTGGGCATTGTTTGCAGAAAGGTTTGGTCTCTCTGCAAAGAGAGAGAAAGAGAGAGAGAGAGAGAGAGAGAGAGAGAGAGAGAGAGGTTTCGTCATTGCCATTAGCTACGAACACAAATAGAAAAGTACAAGAACGTCATGCAGTTCTATGTGCATACACTTCAAGAACAATAAAATAAACAATGACAACTAACTAACTAACTAAGCAACAACAAGATGCATGTCAAATGCCATGAGTGGCGACGAAGAAAGAGGATTTGCTCATTAGTTCAAAGCCATATTTATACATTATGAGTGGACTTAAAGGCTATTCCCACTCAATCTTCTCTCAATCCTCCAAATGAACCTTAGTACAATTTACATGAAAATTGTGCCCCTAACACTGGCACGCATGGTGTACTTGAACTACCACTATCCCTTGATAAGTAATACCCGGTCAACAAGATGAAAATTACATGGAAACCATTTATAGGCTGGGAACCTTTATACAACATGTCATGAAAGAAAGAAAGGTTGAGGCATATCTTCTCTAAGCCTTCTCCATAAGTGCTTAAATCCGTGAGCCTCCACATCTTTTTGTACAGTAGGTCTCCTGCACCAACACACTGATTAACTAAAATAAAGTTAGTAAAGATAAGAACTCAATCCAATAGACAATCCTCATGTACATCTTCATAGTGCTAAAGTGATAGCACCTCTCTTGAAATAGAATAGCCCAACTCCATGTACATAACCAATGTAGTAGCAACCTGCCAAACAATATATTTGCACACATAATTATGCTATACCCTTATGAACAATACTTGCAAAGAAAAGTGCATGGTTAGACCATGGTATGGAGTGAAAGTAAAGCTTATAACATATCCGAAACTATAAGCAATGTGTAATGCAAAGCATAATGCGTGGAACCAAATCCAAGGTATGCAAATACAACACACATAACCCATAGATTGCCCTCCTATATGCATCATCATGAAATACAAAGATGGTTTAATACATCATTCATGTGTATACAACATAGTCCCATAGACAAGATGAGCCATAGATGTGTAAAGAACATGAACTTCAAAGCCTCCAAGATAAACGGTATCTCTAATAGTGCAAATCTTTGTTTGTCTTTCCTTTGGAGGAATACATTTTCTTTCTATGCATAGAGATTTCAAGCGTAACCAATACAATACATTTCTTGTAAAATTGCCATTCGCATGCAATCGCTATAATGAATACCAAGAATGATGTCATTTAAAAAAAATAGAACATTGTTCCAAATGCAATCGGGATGAAAAACGACAATAATAGTATATAATGTGAAAATAACAAATCAATCAACAAGCGTAGCCACAACGTGTGTACGAAGAAGACATATTCAGTGATAGACTATGTTTGGAAATAAAACATGCACAAACACCACAATCATTGGAGGATGGCTGTCACAAGAGAAAATTTATACGGGCACATTGGTGACATAAAAATGTTGAAATGAAACATTGACATGTACTGAATGGGCTGCAATAATACTGTTAAGGCAAGATAGATTGAGCAATGCCGCCGTAGAGAGCACAGACAAGGTGCTGGAATTATGATACCGCATAATATTGGAATTGCATAACCATCACAAAGAAGGCGGTAAATAAAACACATAACAGTACGTTGAACAATTAACAGAAGTTGCAAGATACAGAGGTGATGATAGTCGATCGGATGTAAAAGATCATTCTTGTTCGCGTAAGAATGCTGCCAAATAATATATAACTAATTTAATAACACATGCACAATGGTTGGATCGGGCTTCGCTACAACAAAAGTTTGTTCATGAACAGTGCTGATTTTTGACGGTCATACATGCCCATCATGAAAAATTTCTACCCTTCATTTGAAGGCATAATAAAATTTTTGACCTTCAAAATACAATGATCTTTAACGATGACCCTTCAACATTCATTGTGATTTGCACATTAAACAAACTTCGTACATACAAGACAAAGAGCCAAGATTTGCACTCCAAAGAGGTTGAATTCAGAGGCTGAAGTGTTAAAAGTAAGAAATTCTCATAGTAAAGGTGAACTGCACCTAAGCTGTCATCAAGCAAATCTGGACAGGATCAAGCTCATGTGCATGCTTGAGTACAATGCAAATGCAGACGATGTTTATGGACAACCATATACAGGGAATTATTCCACCAAATTTGGATCATGGTAGACAACCAATTTGGATCATGGTAGATAGACAATCAATAAGAAAAAAAGAGGTCGAATGCTCATTGTTAACACAAGATACATAAAGGACATCTTTAATGGACTGCTAAAAAAAAACTAATTAATGGAAATGTGTACAAAGTGAAAAAATAATACAATCTGATGTGAACAAAAGCAGCAACAACAATACCCCATAACAAAATAAACTCTTTATTCCTTTGAAATAAATGTTATTTCACAATAGTAAACCTCAACATGTAGTATCTTAAAATGCCGGTCTAAGTGGAAAAATATAATGCTAAAGGATCTTTCTACTTCATACTCGTCACTGTCAATCATTAGTAGCAAGAGGATGGGTGTATTTTGTTTGAGATAAGGACAATGCTCTTGAAAAGAGTGAACAATGATAAATAACACTTTCGAAAATGAAATAGAAAAAAAGATGATGGGCTTTGCATATTTCGTAGACAATTTGCATGATACATTCTAGTTGGCTTATCAAAAGTAAAAAGTTAAATTTGAGGTGGTATACGTGTCATAAGTTATAAGCACCAAAGTTTGAGGCATATCATTCAAGGTAAATTATACAAAATGACGAATTTGTAGACTAGAACAAGCTTCTAAAGCATTATAGCAAAAGATAGATAACTTTAGGAAAAACAATGATTTAAAGAGTGGTTATGATGCATACTTACATCTGTGAAAGTGGCTTGACAAGTGTGACAAAGGACTCAACAATGGTTAGAATTCGATCATAGCTAGAGCCGAAGTTTTATGCCTTTCAAGAAAAGTGTTTTAATCTGACATTTTAAATTTTTGTTAAAAAGAAAATGCTCTCTATTCAATTCAAGATTTCCTTACCTGTAAGATCTTCTACAGAAGAATTTCCTTATGTACTAATGCCTTGAGTAGGTTTTACTGCTGATTTACCTTGCAAAATGTGTAAATCAGACTTTTGGAGGAGTCTACTGAGTTTCTTGACTTTGGGCTTTGTTGAACTTATTTTGCTAATCATTCTGATTTATTTTTTAGTACATTCACAAAAAAATAGCTTCATGCAAGGCACCTATGGCTTTGGTTTGTCTTTCACCGTTTCAGAACGATGCACTGTCGACCAATTAGATTTGGGGATACAAACTTTAATTTTTTTCTACTCATAAACAAACCATCCTTAAAGAATGCAGTACTCAGCAATTAATCATTAGCAACTAAATCTGGAACTCAATTTCTCAAGCCTTTCCGAGGAAAGAACTTGTTCTCAAACTTTGACTTGTTCTCAAACGTCAAAGACTATCAAAACAAAGGCAATATCTTCATAGAACATCAGAGATATGCTCAAAAAATCCTCGAGGGATTCAAGCTACAAACATACATGGCCACCCGCAATACTCTTAGAATATTGCCTAATATGCATCTGCCATCATTTTTTGGTTAACAGACCTTGCACTATCAAAACGTCAAGAAATAGTATGTCATAAAAAAAGACACCTATCAAATCCATTCTTCACAAAATCTTAGATTTCATTGCCCAAGCACGAGTCAAGTAACCATGGAAAAATATCCACTAATGCGAACTCTGTTGTGCATACCAGACATGCTACCCCAAATTCATTAACCAACTTATTGACAAATGCATACACTCACATTGGTGCAGGAGATCGACCGACCTTAGGTTGCTGTGCATGTATCTTCTTCTCGAGGAAGACTCTTCGAGTCATGATTAACGAAGAGTGACACAATGACAATGACGAATTGCAACGACTCACAAGAGCTTGCATCTTCGTGCTTGCTGCTTGGAGACTAGAGTCTGGAATTTGAAGTCATGACTCATGACTTATGGAGCACGCTTCATGAAGAGCTGGAGGCTGGAGGAAGTCGTCCGTGCAACGTCCTCATATAGTACTCGAGAGTCGAAAGTCGGTACTCTACAGACTCATCACTCAGGATAAACCCTAAACGTGGTGTGAGTCTTGACTTTGACTCCAGACGTGTCACCTGAGAAATCATAAACCCTAATGGTGGGCTACGGGCAATGGCGTTACATGTATATAGGTAAGCTGTAACACATAACTGAGTGTAGTCTATGCCCGATTCTGGATTATAAGTGATGGGCAAATGTGTGAACTGCCCGTCACTTTTACGGGCAAGTAAATATTTTCCCTGGCATTTTGACGGGACTTGGGGAATTTTCCACGTCATCCATGAAGGTTAAATTCATAATATACCTATTAAATACGGGCCAAACCATGCAATATGGGCAAAATGGCCATCAAAATGCAACACTATTCATGAACACAAATAGATACCGAAAACAAACAAAGTACATAGTAGGCATGAGCTTTCCACCGTCAAAGTGCCATTCTACTCAAACAATCAGAGTGTTCAGCATTGCAGTTTTTGGTCACCACCCTTAACCTTGAGAAACGCACTTATGGTATCTCCCGACCTTTTTATTCTCTGATCGATGCTGCCCCCGTGAACCTATAAACTAGGCATCGTTCTTTTTTTGGCACATCCATCGTGAATGCCAGAACATCATGCAACAATTATCCAAAGATGAATGTCCTCGCACCCGTCTGCCGCACCTTCTTTCGTTCCTCCTCCCGGTTGCGAACCCTATCTCGAGTCTTCCGACCGTCAATATGCTGTTGTGCGAAGAGTCTAATTGTGTGTTGGGATATGATGATGATGATGAATAACTTTTCAAAATTTTCTGGGAGAAATGCAGGAAAGTCAGCCCTTCTCAGAGCACAGCTCATGCATCAACCAATAAGGCACTCCTGCATGACACTGCATCATCCATGCATGATTCTTCCACCCCACCCTCGCCTAAGGATAAAATTACAAAAGATACTCTTATGGTAGATGTTCACCACACCACGATGGCAGACAAGCAACAGGAAGTTGTCACTAAGACAACACCCAATGATAATGTTGCTGAGACCACCCGTCAATCTATGTAGGAAGTAATGACGAAATCCACCGAACACCATGAAGTCCCCATCTCCACTGAAGTCCATGCTTGACGGTAACACTACAGAGAATCCAGTAACCCCTCCTCCTTCAACTACGCCCCCATCTCCACTGAAGTCCATGCTTGACGGTAACACTACAGAGAATCCAGTAACCCCTCCTCCTTCACCTTCTCGAGCTCCCTTATCCCCTAGTTCCCCAGTACATCCCTCTTCCCCTACTCATTCGGTTGCCATATCACACTCTTGCCCACTACCTTCTTCACCCACTTATTCCCCCCCTTCCTCTTCTGCTACAGTATTGGTGAAACCTTCTCTCCCATTGTCGAACTTGTTAGCACCAGATTATTTTCTACAATTAGCCCAAATCGATGATTTTCTTATTATCCAAGCAACTCCCCACTCAATCGAATGCTGCTCAGCAGTCTGTTGATGCCCAGATTCTGCAGACGCATGAATGTAGAGGATAGTACACAAACGAATCACACAAAAAGTACTCAGAGATAGAAAGAGACAAGAGACAACACCAGATTGGGTACAATCTCCCCCCACATACTCTGATGGACAACTTTATCAGAGCCTGTGTATTTATAGGTAATTCATATTATGTCCTGAATCTAAAATACATGAGGGCGATGCTTTAAATAACGTGCCTTTGCTTTATTTACAAAAATAGCTAAAAATAACTATCTTCTACTTTTGCTTTATTTACAAAAAGAGCTAAAAATAACTATCTTCTCAAAATAACTATTTTCTAAAAATATTCTTTTAGATATCTCCAAAAGCATTTGAATAAATCCATGCATGTTCACACCTCATGAATCTTCACCTGCTAAATCAAAGCACAAAACACATTAAAATCCTCAAGGCATTAAAACTTCATTCCAAATATTCCATAAAGTATAACATGACCCCAGTTGTCGAGCAACTGACCTCAGTTGATAAGTATTAAATAGACATGGATGGCCAATCACATGTCCCATCATAGAACAATCATAAGCATGTTCCATGTAAAAACATATGCATGGAACTGGAAAACTGGAATTTAATGTGAATGTGAATGATAAGCAAGGTTTAAAGTCTAAGTGCAATCCAAAAGTGATTACAAAAAATGAATACCTCGATGTGATAAAATAACAATCGATTTACTAACCATGAATTTATACTTGAATGCATATGCATACAAATTTTCTAAAAATTTCGACAGCGTAACGGCGTAATTTTGAAAACCGAAAAAATTCCGACAAACAATTTCGGTGATATCGGTGCCGACAGGCACAATCTATCGACAAATCGACCAAAAGGGGATTACACACCCTAACAAATATAGATTTTTCTTCTTGCTAACCTGCAAGAAAATACTTTCTTATCCTTGCAAGAAGAATACAAGACAAACCATGTGTAAACTATGCAAAACTTGTGTGTCGTATATACAATATGATGCAAAAAGAGAACAATGATGCATATAAATTGACAAGAAACTTATATGGAGTTCCAAAAATTAATTTGGAGATGTGTGTAGGTGCTGAAGATGGTCCACCCTTCATCATGCTAGCGTTCCAAATCTCTCTTGATAGGTTGTACTTCAAAACAAATCTTGAAAGATGGTTGTTGAAAAGGTATGTCAACTTCAGAGACAAGAGACGACACCAGATTGGGTACAATCTCCCCCCACATTAGGAAAAAAGGTGAACCCTGGATGGGCCTTTTAGCTCAAAGAGTGATTAGTGATGGACCAATCAGAAGAGGGTGGTGGCCACAGTCTATACCCTATAAAATACTAGGCTGAAGGGGGAAGAGGGGACAAGATTCCTCTATGTTCAGGGTTGTCTTCTAGAGAGAGAAGAAATCTCGTAATCAGGCTGGGCCCAAAAATTCAAAATTTTTTAAAAGTTGTAAAACTCATCATAATACCATTAAATGACCTCCATATCACTTTTCAGGGTCAAAAGTGCTATTTTTGACTTCTAATTCAAAATCCGTGCATATTTGTGGACTAAAAAAGTGACTTTTTTCAAAATGACTCAAAAAACTCTATTTTCCCTCTTCAAACTCCCATTTTCATACCCAAAACCCAAAAAGTCATATTTTTCACCTCTATTCCCTCCATACCATACAACTGAAGCATTGTTTCTCCTCCTACCATTCTCCCAACTTCTGCAGCAATGACAACAACTCTTACTCCCATGGAAAGCTCCAGAGCTCGTAGGAGACCAAAGGACGAAGTTCACACAATGACGTGCCACAACATCAAAACAATGGAAGGAAGTTGGCTACCACAAGAGTTTTGCAAAGGTGCATGGGTGTACATGCAGCCATCTGGACTTGGTCCTCATCGTGTTCGAGATCGTGGAAATTTGGATCTTCATTGGAAAGGTAAGCTCTTAGGCTTCAAGCAACAAACACATGGTGGGATGGTTGCTATTGTACAACATGTCTTCACAGTTTCAACCATGAAGTTAGAAAACTCCAATAGAATTAGATATCCAATCCATTGTGAGTATTTCTATTTTCTCAATGCTTCATGGTGTTAAATGTCTTAATTACTCATCTCATATGTTTTTCATTGCTACAGTCATATTTCCTTCTAGTTTAGTGGAAGAGCAACCACTTCATAGTCTCACAGGAACTTTCAAAGCATTACATGCAGACATTGGGGCATTAGTGTTTCCAGATGTACCTCCTGCTAAACTTATTCGTGAAAGGATCTTCTTTTACACTCACGAGTACATTGTTCCTTCCACAGATGGTGAATATGGAAGGTTGGAGATTATCAAAGTTGACTCTCTTCTTAGTTTAGAGTGGCCAAAACCTGATTTTTGGTCCATATCATCTTTCAAGCGTAAGATGGTGATGGACATACATAACTCTTTGAAATTCACACGCGTATCTAGATCAATAGGTCTTCATTGGACTCTACCAATCCATTGCTTTGTTTTCATATTTCAAGGCATTCCTTTTGTAGAAACTCCTACAATGTTCCTATGTAAAGATATTACATACGAAGCAGTAGAAGGATTGTTAGGGGAAAACTGGGGTTATGTAGAAGGATTGTCAAAAGGGGATAGATATCGTTGTAGAATTGGTGACACAGGTATAGGGTTTCGCTATTTAAAACATCGCACCTCATTGTACATCAGATTTTATTATGATCGTTGGATGTGTAAACTAGGAGAGTGGATACCTTTGCAAAGCTCGGAGGGATCTTTAGCTTCATTTGAAATTAATGTGAAGTTACCAAACAATGATATGGAGGTGGTTTTAGTTAATCAACATTGGAACTTGGCCAACTTGAGAGAGCACTTACTTATCATGGGATATGACGATCTTCATGATTTCAAATTTTGAATACGAGGGAACAAGGTAAGAGTTGTATTCCATATATACATATAGATATATATATATATATATATATATATATATATATATATATATATATATATATATATATATATATATATATATATATATATATATATATATTATTCTATCACTATTGTTCATGATTTGAAAATGTTTTACTCTTTTATGAATTGTCCACAGATTGGAAAGAGATTGGAAGACAAAATCAAGGTTCTTGCAGATTGGAGCATGGATGGAACTGACATTTCATTGTCATAACTCTTTTTTGTAAAGATACTGTGAAACCTGTAAACAAACCTATTTTTGCAATGAAAAATTTTTCACATTTGCTTCAAGGATATTTTGGCCACATTCTACTTGTATCTGTAAATTCTCAAGGTTTTTCTTGAAAGAGCATTCTTATTGTTTATTTCCTTTGATGTGATCTAAAATGTCAAAGTTTTCCTTTTCAAGACTCTTATGTTTTAATTTAAGGAAAAGTCACTTCTATGAAAAAGTGGGACCCATCACTTAAAAATTCTAGAAAAGTTATAAATAGGAGTCCTCTCTCCTCATTTCTCACTTTTGCAACCACATTGAGTGTTAGAACAGTCTGCATTTGCAAGCTATGGCTTCCACCTCTGTACCTACTAAGAGTGCACGCCACAAGTTTCTAGAATTTTTGGAGGATTCAGATTACAAAGGTCAACATGACCTATATGATCTTCTCTCCAAGGTTCCTGACCTCCATGGAACCGTGCAAATGAATGCCGATGCTTTGGAGGAGCTACTTCAATATATGCAAGTTCATATATTGCGTTTCTCCATTGAAATACCACCATATGATGGAACTTGGGTTCCATGTGACCTTCTCACCTACATTCACAAAGGTGATGAGGCTTTTGCAAAACGATTGAAACGGTTCCAGGCAATTGCAGAGGAAGCAGGGCACCTTCTTGATGAAACTGTGCCACTTATAAGGAAATTGAATAGGAAACGCAAGATGGGTCCAAAATATCTTTCATTCATTGCTGCCACAATTTTCTTTGTGAATGAGGAACCAGAACCAATTCCTCATGAGATCCCTCATCTTCTTACAGGTGGTTTTGTCGAGGATAAAAAGGAACCACCTCAAGAACCCTTGAATCTCCTATTAGAGAGAGAAGCTATTGAGAAAACTTATCCTCTTGGTGTGGATGATAAGTTGAAAGAAGTGCCTAAGCCATCCACCTCTTCGGAGCCAGAAGCAACTATTCCAGAGGTGGAGATTGAAACTTTTTCAGTGGTTCTTGTCGAGGGACAAGAATATTTGTTTTTACATGATGTAGAGAAGGCATTTGGGCTACGGCTTGATGAATGCCTAAGTTTGTTTTGTAATTTGTCATAGTGTCCTTTGGATAGTACCTCTGAGTTGTTGGAGAAAAAGTGTTTGCCATTTGGTGACTCAGTGGCCGACACAATAAAATTGGTTTGCAATGACATACTCACAAGTGAACATGAACATATCACAGAAGAACAATTTAATAATGCACAAGAAAGGATATTGGAATAAAAAATTCCCTCCTCACCAGTAATCGAGCAGAGTGGGATGTCCCACTCCAGCATTAATTTACAACTTCAAGAGAGAGGAGAAGAAGAAGATAGAGTTCAGGATGTAAGTATCTTCAATTCATGTCATTCATTCTCACAAACACATGCAGCTACTAATCATAAAACTTTGTGCAGGAGGTGATTGAAGTCGACAAGTTTGCAGCAAGGAGCGGAGGTGATCGAGTGACTCGTGGAGGTGGCTCATCCCTTGCAAACTACATTGGGAAACTTCCCAAAGACCATTTTGTAATTATCCATAAAGAGTTCAGTCCTCAGGGCCACTTCATGACATGGTGTCTAAAGGCCTTAAGTAAATTGCTTTGTTTATCAACCATTACACAGGGGAGTAATTGTATCTTTTTAGTTAAGAAATCCCTTGTAACTACAACCTTAGGTTCCAACTTCCGTGGAAAGGTCTTAGGCCAAATAGGTATATCTCTAGGTCTAGGTGTTAGAAATGTTGATCAAATAGCAAACTCAATTTTGACTTACACCCTACCCATGGCTTTGGAGCGTCGAAAGAGAGTCATTGAGAAACTCAAAGCCAATTGATGTAAACAATTGAATTAATATCAAATTTTCACTTTGCTTTATTTACAATTGTCTCAAGTATTTTTTTTTCAGTATATTATCTAAAATTCTTTTGGACCTGCATGTGATGTATTGATGTCATGTAGGGCATTGGGAGGACCTTTAGTTTCATTCTTTTGGACTCTTGATCATTGGGTAAGCCTCCATTAAGGTCTTCTAGGGCATTGGGAGGCCAAATAAGGCACTGCCACAGAAACGCGGGAGAAGGCCCTACAAAACGTTTGCAGGGCCTTCTCCCGCGTTTCTGTGGCAGTGCCTTATTTGGCCTCCCAATGCCCTAGAAGACCTTAATGGAGGCTTACCCAATGTTCAAGAGTCCAAAAGAATGAAACTAAAGGTCCTGACATGCCCAATGTTACCTTACATGAGACTCAACCTTCACTAGATGGATATTTTCAAGAATGCAAATGTTCTAAGTTTCAAAATGCTCTGCTCATATGTTTCAAAGGTATAGGGAGGTCAAAATTTGTTCATATTAACTACCCCTGAACTAGCTTTACTAGTCATGATCCCTCTTTCATATTTCAAAGGCTTTGTAGGGCATTAGGAGGCCAAATAAGGCCCTGCCACAGAAACGCGGGAGAAGGCCCTACAAACATTTTGCAGGGCCTTCTCCCGCGTTTCTGTGGCAAGGCCTTATTTGGCCTCCTAATGCCCTACAAGACCTACATGACCTTAAATAAAAAAAAAAAATTCAGTACAGGGATATTATCACTAGATCAAAATGACAAGATAATAAAACAATCATTCATATATGAGAGATTATCACAAGAAAACACATGGAAATGTAAAATGACTACTCATGTTTCATTCTAAATAATGAGATTATAAATGGAATAGAGGAAAAGTGCTAATGTTTCATTGAAAATGGCAATATTTACAAAAAATCTCTTGTCCATAGAGATCAGTTACAAAACTTAGCTACGATCACCCCTAATTCTCCTAGCTAACTGTATGTCCTTCGGTTGTATAGTGACTCGCTTAGCATGGATGGCGCACAGGTTGGAATCCTCTAGCATTGATATCAAAAATGCTTCAGCTGCCTCTTGTAAAGCTTCTAAAGCTAGAGCTTGGATCCTTAACCCTGCACAATACCTTTGTAACTCTTCTTTGACCACCCTTGCAAAGGGTCTTCTAGGTATGAGAAGCTCAGCTGTCTTTTGATAGTGCCTTATCTCTGCAAATGCCTTCGTATATCTTCTTCTTCGTTGTGGTGCTCTAGCTTGTGGTGGTGGTGGTCTTCGTTGGACATTTTCTTGTGGTCTTGGTTGGGGTGGTCTACGACGAGGTTGAAAGAATTTCTTCTTCCGTTGCACGCGTCTTGAGCTTTCTCCTTGTTCAGGATGTTGTTGCTGGCTTTGCTCTCTCTCTTGATCATTGGGTATGGCCCCCTGATTTGATGGTAGTGTCTTTCCCGCTACAGTAACCCTATGATTTGTAGGTATTTCTTCGTTACCCCATGGTGGCAATCTTTGACTCTCATCACTTGATTGTGAACCTTGTTGAGACACATCCTCATGCGATTCATCAAAATCATCATCAGAAACTACCTGTCTATGAGCACGCTCCTTCACCCTTGTCTTTGTTGGTCTCTTTGGTGATGGAGGCTCATCATATGATGATGGTGGTGATTGGGGTTGATTTACGGCCTTTTCCCTGGATTGCCCATGTTCCACTTGTTCATGCAACTGTTCACTCCCAGAGGTATGGCCACCACCTGTTTCGCGATGGGATGCAGAGTGCGAGACACTACGTCGCCTTTTGTGGTGATTCATCCATGGTGGCTTCTGAGTGCCTTGCACATAGGTAGGAAAGTTAATGGGATCCTTCCTTGCAGTTTGCTTTGTTCGTGCCATCCTCTATAGTGCTAGAATGTTGAAATGAGACAATGAGTCTCCTTTTATAATGTTTCACTTAAAAAGGTTCTGTTCACACCTGAATGGACAAAAAATAGTTTAAAAATTAAAAATTACCTGAAAAAATTGCAAACAAGAGATTAGTGTGTAGCAAACCTTATGAATTATTCAGAAAATGCCATGAATGTATTAAATGACTTCACTTCCATGATGAACCCTCTCGTGTTCTTGTAGCCCGCCATTGAGCATGACGTAAAGGTCCCAATGATGACTTCCATTTTTCACTAGCTAAGTTGTGTTGATGAAATCTTGCAAGTTTTGCAACTTTCGACTCCTTGGCTCGTTCCATTGCATATGTCCTTGAAAATGCAGTACGATAAAACCAATTAAACATCTCTTCCATATAGTTTGATTGCATTGCACCACCACCATGTCGTGTGTTCTTGAAGTAAACACCTCTAGCCTTGTAATGTGACTTCTCCATTCCTTGTGTACTAAAAATCTCCAATGAACCATATCGATGCATAAAAAATGCTCCATGTGCAAATAAAATATGCTGAAATGATATAAGTACATATAACACAATCTTATCAACAAGAAAATTGAAAAAATAAGAAAACTTACAATGTAATGTGTAATATTGCTCTCTCCCCAAGATAGGATGAAACACTTTGCAAACTCCATTAATGTATCTTGAAACAACTGACGGTCATTTTTGTTGGAGCTATTAAGACTCATTAAACCTACCAACTTATCTAAGCATGACCAAACCTTCTTTCGCCTATTACTAAGGTCAATTTGAGAATCATTATCAGTGGTGATCATGCACAAGTCTTTCCATAGCTCCCTGCATTCATTTTCCTTAGGGCTTACACCTGTTCTGAAAAATTTTCTTGCCTTCTTCCCTGTCATTGACACTTGTTGCAAACTATTTTGCGATTCACCAGGTTTTTTGACAACTAGAGTTACATTACCACCATGACAACCAATCGAATTAAGAAACTCTTCCAATTTTTTGATTGCTTGTACAGATTTATCAATTGGCTTCATGGAAAATGCATATTCTATGTGGAGCTTCAATAATCTATCAAATATTCTCATGAAAGCATGCAATGTGCAAAAGTGAACATTAACTAATGGAAATGGAATAATGGGATTCCAATCTTTATCTAATGTGTCACGGTTAGGTATTTCTAACATTGGACACCTTAACAAAGGTCTATCCCATTCCGTGGAAGTAGGTGCATCTATGTATTCATCTAAGCTAGATAGTACTTTTTGTTGTCCCTTTGTTACTTTGTAGCCTCGAGTACAAAATGGACATGGATAACGAGCAGATGCACCTTGCTTGCAACCTAACATGCATTTGATAGTTTTTAAATCCCCACCCAAGTGCCAATCTATCTCAAAATCACCAAAGTTTTCTATGTGGAGCTTTGCACCATGAATTTGAGAAAGTATTACTTTAGTGATCCATGGGGTCCTACTAAAAATCCATGAAAGAACATCATTGGACTCTTTAGGTACTTCAATAGCACCTAACCACCATATTTCTTTCTCGGATTGAACACTATATGTAGACTTAGAGCTAGAGTTACAACTTTCATCAGATATGGCATTTCTCATAGCTTCATTCATGAGTGTCAAACTCAATCTCTCCATTCGTCGTCCCTTTATAATCTGGCATTCATCTAACTTCAATATAAACTGTAATTTGGTATTACAATATGCATAAATTAGCAAAATCTTTATAACATCAAAATACAATGTATATCAAGGTAACAATAGTGCACATACCTGGTATAGTAGATTTGTAAAATTGAACCATTGCCTGTTGAAGCCTCTCCAAATCCACGAATATGTTGTTGTACTTTGTGTAAGGAAATCCATTTCCAACTGCGCTTTTCAACTCTTTTTTGGATGTAGATAAATGATAAATAGACATAGGCATAATATCCTCTATATATAAGTAGTTTCCAAGAATACTAGTTATATCTTCATTGGACATTGACTTCTTTAGCGATACCTTGTAAGGAGATGGAAACATATTCTGTAAAATACCTTCTCTTTCTAATGAATGCTTCAAAAGGTTGTACAATGCACTGTATCCTTTAGTACTAATTCCTGCTTCATCACATACCATCTGCACGTCTCTAGGAGTGATAATATCTTGTAACTTTTTTGTGAAATCTTTAATCACTTTCTTCTTGATTAGGTTTCCTATCCGTGACTCCAAAATACTAACCACCTGCTTGTTGGTCAAACAAGAATTTAATAACTTGAATTGATCCTCTGTTGTTGATGATGCATTAACATCTTCAACGAATGACCTACATAACAAGAAAAATATATATATATATATATACATATATAAGTCTTCCAAAAAGAGAAACAAATACAAGCCAAACCTTATTGCAAAAACTCGTCGTTTGCGTGCTCCACCACCAATTGAAAGAGAGTCAAAGGATGTTAATGATCGTCTCCTACGTCGCATCCCAAGTGGAGTCTCTCTCAAGTGTTGGACAGTGTTTTTAAATGTCTCAATTGTTCTCTCCTTTTCTTCCATATGCTTTTCAAGCTCTGCAAGCTTTTCTTGTAAAGATATGATTGTGCTTTCAAAAGTGACCAACCTTGTATGATTTAGTTGATATTGTTGAATCCAATACTTAGTAATGGCAGTTGAATGTGTAGATAATCGTTGACAATAACCTAAGAGCCCAGCTTTACCGGCACCGATGAACTGAAGTAAAGTTGAGAGGTTATGGAATGTTGGATGGTAAGAAGACATTGGATCAGGAGGGTATAATGAACCATGAGTCCAAAGATCAATACTCTTTTCTCCAGCTTCACGACGCTCATTTTGAGAGTTCACATCATTGTTGCATTGTGTATTTGGAGCAAACTCTCTGGGCACACGAACATGGATACTTGTTGATGCTGGGGCATGAGGACGTCCTAATGTGAGGTTTGTAATAGGTGTCAACACCATCTTTTCCAACAATTAAACAATACTGAGAAAGAGACCAGAAATTTGTTTGGAAGAGATGCTAGAGCATGATTTTCTCAAGAAAAGTTTGTTTTCTTGGATGAGGATGGGTCACAGTGTGTTTTTCCACTGAGAATAGCCAAAAATGTTGAAATTTTGAAAAAGTCATTTTTTGGGTGAAGAGTAGTTACGGATTTGATGATGTGGCACTCTACTTTTGGAGGGATTTTAAAAATATTGCTTTTTCAAAAGGAAAATTAAAAACTAAACTCAAAAAAGGTCACTTCTGACATATATATTAAAAAATGAGCCCTTTCAAGTAAATAAACACTGAAATTGAGACTTAAAAAAAAAAATCATTTTTTTATTCCCATACATGCTCGAGTTTGATGATGTGGAAAGTAGATTCCCTTTCTCTCTCTCTAAAAGAAGAGAGAGAGGAGCCTAGTAAGCCTTAAAAAAAGCCTACTCCAGCCTACTAAAAAGTGCCCTATTAAATGCACTTTGTCCCCTTAGACAACAGCAGAATGAGGCTTAATCCCTGAAAATTAGGGATCCTTACAAGGCCCATGCAGGGTTCACCCTTTTTCCTAATGACATACTCTGATGGACAAATCTATCAGAGCCTGTGTATTTATAGGTAATTCATATTATGTCCTCAATTGAAAATACATGAGGGCCATGCTTTAAATAATGTGCTTTTGCTTTATTTACAAAAATAGCTAAAAATAACTATCTTCTACTTTTGCTTTATTTACAAAAATAGCTAAAAATAACTATTTTCTAAAAATATTCTTCTAGATATCTCCAAAACTATTTGAATAAATCCATGCGCGTTCACACCTCATGAATCTTCACCTACTAAATCAAAGCACAAAACACATTAAAATCCTCAAGGCATTAAACCTTCATTCCAAATATTCCATAAAGTATAACATAGTCCCTGTACAATGAGTTTCAATCGACGGTTGATGTATTAGGGGTAGACATCGCTCCGTTGTAGGAAGAACTTTTGGTGGTTAAAGCAAATGAATGCTTTTTACAAGAATAGATTGAGGCTAAGGATAATGTCATTGAAGCTAAAAATGCAGAAATCGCTCTTCTCCAGTAGGCGCTGATTGACAAAAGCGATGCTATGATTGGTCTTGATTGTGAGTTGGCCAACACTCGCACCAACTTGGCAGATATCGATCTAACCTTTAAGGTACTCTCTAACAAAGCGCCTTAAGGTGAAACAGAACTTCGATAGGTTCAAGAACAACTGTTTCAAAAAGGACAAGTGCTTGATGAAGAAATCGGTCACAATATTTAGTTAAAGAAAGAGATTGAATCTATTTAGAAGGAGTGCCAAGATTTCTTTAAAACAATGCAGTTTTAGCAGCAGGAGTTGGACTGCTGAGAAAAGCAGTTAGGTATGCAGCAGGACCATCTTTCGCGTATTGATGCAGAGATTGCAGATGCTAAGTTACGACATGATACAGCTATAGCAAATGATTTTTATCTCCAAGAAGCTTTCTTACAATGCCAAAGTGACCTTCTCCTATCTCAAGTTATTGCTTCTAGTTTGGTGTGCACGGATGCTCATTCGGTAGAACCGCATGTTCACTAGGAAATGTTAGAGTCTCTGAAGTAGAAGATTTGGCGAACTTTCAAATTAGCTCGCACTATGTATATTCAAGGTCTTGTTGATGATTCCTAGTTATTTTCTTGTAATCAACCAATTCTGGGTTCGAGTCCACCGTGTGTGTGCCACTGTTAGGCCACCGGAATGTAATAGTAATTATCAAAAAACGTAATTAGAAAAGATGCACATTGAAAGGAGGTAGCGTAATACTTGTACCTTTTTTCATAATGAAAAAGTGTGGGAGCAGATGTGCGGGGAGCGAGACGCCGGATTGTGGGTCTGTGCGGTGTGCTTGTGGAATGCTTCAGTGCAAGTTTGATTTAAACTTGTGTATTGAATTCCTACTGTTCTGTGTGTTTAACCATTCCGGTGATCTTGTCTGTGTGATACTTTGTTGATGAAGATATGAATCCAATTATGGTTGCGTGTAATTTTTCGGTGAAGAATCAGTGTTATTTGCAATAATGAATGTCGTAACTTTATCGGGGTTATGTACTACGTATGTCTTAGGACGTCTGGTGGTGAAATTGTTAACTACAAGTCTGCTGGTGTTGAGTCTTAGTAAAGTGATAAGTAAATTATGTGTAATTAATGTTGTTGGGAAAATAATCATAGGGCCTCTATAATACAGACAACTGTCCATCCCAAGAACCCTCTAATTGTGAAGAGATGGATAGGTATGTGCTTGAAGATGAAGAGGTGTTGCAAGCTCAGAGAAAACATCTCTGCAAGCTGACTGAGAAAACTGAGAGTAATGGCAGTGAGTAGTACACTTCACAAGAACATGGAAAGATGAACTCAAATAATCATGAAAATGGAAGTATATTGCTTGTACAATACAATGACTTACTGATACATATGTGTGCCTTGTAATCACACCTTGATATGGCATAAAGCTCAGCTCTTGGAGGTCTTCACATAGGTCTCTCTAACCACGACTAAAACTGCCATCTATTTATAGTTGAGTTTGGGAGGCTAACTTCCCTCAATCACTCTCCAATCAATCAATGATTGATTTAATTCTCTACCTACCACAAATCACGAATTCGTGGCTCCTCTTTCCATTCTTGATCAAGTGGGCTCAACCACTTAAGATTCTCTTACTTTTACATTAAGTAAACTCTTCAAAAGTAACAAGAGGTAGTTCACAAGTGAACTTTACATAGTCTTCATTTTAAGGCTTTTTCTATGACTTTGTGGGACTCAAGCCAATACTTAGGCTTGTCATAGACTTGCTCCAATAGCTCCCCCTCAAGCCAAGTATGCTTGAGGTCTTCAATCTTCCAAGATTACCTGCAAACCAATCATAGCCTTGAATTTGCAAAGCTTTGTACCATCCAATGCTTTGGTTAGAATATTTGCACATTGTTGATGAGTGGACACATATGATATTTGAATCTCTTTGCTTAGAACCTTTTCTCGTACATAGTGATAATGAACTTCAATATGTTTAGTCCTTGCATGAAAAATAGGATTAGCAGCCAAATGAATAGAACTCATATTGTCACCAAAAATAGTTGGAGTTCCAAACTCCAATGCAAGATCTTTGAATAATGTCTTCATCCACATAGCTTCTTGTGTAGCTATGGCAAGACCTCTATATTCAGCTTCAGTAGAAGAGAGAGCAACTGTGGGTTGCTTCTTGGATGACCATGAAATAAGCTTTGAACCTGCAAAGGTAAGATAACCTGAAGTGCTCCTTCTATCTTCCTTGGAGCCAGCCCAATCTGCATCAGAAAATAGCTTCAAACCTAAATCAGATACATAAGGATAATAAAGTCCTTCATTTATGGTTCCTTTGAGATACTTGAGAATCCTTTTGGCAGCATCCATATGTGGTTTCCTTGGTGTGTGCATAAATTGGCTTAGCACACTCACACTGTAACATATATCTACTCTTGTCAATGTGGCATAGTTGAGACTACCCACTAGACTTTGATATGATGTGATGTCCTCTATGAGTTCACCTTCATGTGAGCTCAATTTGTGATTGACCTCCATTGGAGTACCTGCAATCTTACAATCTTGCATCTTGAATTTTGCCAACATGTCCTTAATGTACTTTCTTTGAGTGAGAAACAAACCATGATCTTTGTAGACAACTTCCAAACTTAGGAAGTAGGTAAGTGAACCCAAATCACTTATCTTGAACTCTTCTCTCATCTGATCTTTGATCTTCTTCATACCATCTGCATCATTTCCTGTCAATATAATATCATCTACATATACACATAGGTAGATGACCTCGGAATTACTCTTTTTAATAAAGAGTGAAGGATCTGCCTTGCTTGGTTGAAAGCCTTTGTCCTATAAGAATGAAACAAGCCTGAAATTCCAAGCTCTTGGAGCTTGCTTGAGACCATACAATGCTTTGTTAAGTTTACACACATAATCAGGATAAACTTGATTCTCAAAACCAGGTGGTTGTGCCATATATACCTCTTCTGTTATACAACCATTCAAGAATGCATTCTTTACATCTAGTTGAAGTATCTTCCAATTCTTGGAAGAGGCAATACTAAGCAAAACCATAATAGTAGGCATCTTTGCCACAAGAGAGAAAGTCTCCTCATAATCAATTCCCTGAGTTTGTGCAAAGCCTTTTGCCACAAGCCTTGCCTTATACCTGTTAATTGAACCATCAGAATTCTTCTTGAGTTTATAGACCCATCTTGAGCCTATTACCTTCATGGATGAAGTCTTGGGCACCAAATCCCAAGTGTTGTTTTCCTCAAGTGCTTCAATCTCTTCCTTCATTGCATGCTTCCATTCTCTTTTTGCTTTGGCCTCTTCGAATGATGATGGCTCCTCTTGGTTTATGTCCTGTGCTATGTAGATAGAATGTTTAGTTACTAATGAGGTGTCAAACCCATACCTTTCTGGTTTTTTCTTTTCCCTCATAGATCTTCTTAGGCCATGATGTGATGATTCTGCCTCATGTCCAAGTTCCTGCAATTTTGCTTTACCTTTAGACTTCCATGCTTTGATCTTTTCCATGTGAGATTCTTCATCATCCTCCGAGGTGTCTTGTTCTTCAATCTTTGATTGTTCTCTACCAAGCTTTGGAAAATCTTCTTCAAGATCATATGGTAAATTGATCTTCCTGCATGAATCTTCATACCATGAATTGTTCTCATCAAAAACTACATCTCTGCTTACCAAGAATCCTTTGTTGGTAGGGTTGTATAACCTGTAGCTCTTTTGATTGTTGTCATATCCAACAAATACACACCTTTCTGCCTTTGGATCCATCTTGCCTCTAACCTATGAAGGAACATGAGCAAAAGCAATACATCCAAAAATTTTACAATGATCTAAGCTTGGTCTTCTTCCATTCCAAGCCTCATATGGAGTCATCCCATTAAGGGATTTTGAAGGCAACCTGTTAATCAAGTAAGTGGCTGTAGATACAGCCTCAGCCCATAAGTAATTAGGTAAATGCTTTTCATTTAACATAGACCTTGCAGCTTCAACAATTGTCCTATTCCTCCTTTCTGCCACTCCATTTTGCTCAGGAGTGTATCTTGTAGTTACCTCTCTTTTGATTCCTCTTTCTTGAAGAAAAGAATCAAAATCATGGGAGAAGTATTCTCCCCCTCCATCTGACCTTAGCCTTTTTAGTGATTTACCTGTTTGATTCTCCACAAGAGCCAAATATCTTTTGAAACATGAAAAAACTTCATCTTTGTGTTTCATAAAGAATAGGATAGTCCATCTGCTGCAATCATCAATAAAGGAAACATAATACCTTGATCCAGATATTGAAGCTTCCTTGCTAGGTCCCCATACATCTGTATGAACCAACTCTAAGAGATCTCCATGCATATAACCTTTCTTCATGAATGGTAACCTGTGAGACTTTCCAAATTGACATGCACTACACTTATAAATCATATGTTGTTTTGACAAATTAGGAAGTCCAAGTACACTTTGGTCCCTGCAGATTTGCTTTAATGACCTTTCGCCAATATGTGCTAACCTTTTGTGCCATGCTTCCAATTCTGTGTGTGTCTGACTACCATAATTAAAGAGAGCAATGTTTCTAGTGTCCTGTAATTCAAATGTGAACAATCTACCTGTCTTTTCACATTTTGCAATTCTTTTGAATCCTTGACTTGGATCTTCAACAAATGCTCCTGCTTTTGTGAACCTGACTTGCAACCCTTTCTCTACTATCTGCGCAATACTTATCAAATTCTTTGTAATGGTAGGGACATAGAGTACCTTACTGAGTAGGTTGATGTTTCCATCAGGTGCTTTGACATTGCCTATTTTCTCCACAGGATGTTTTGTATCATCTCCTGTTTGTACCTCATGCTTATTCCTTGGATCTTCTAAATATGATAGGAGTGCCACATTTCCTGCCACATGATTTGAACAACCTGAATCTATGTAGAAAACATGCTCATCAGATTTACCTTGTGGCATAGCCATGTTCATAATCAATAATGAATCCTCTTTGTTCGAGTCTTCTATGTAGTTATTGTAGTCTCTCCTTCCTTTGTAGCCTCCTTGATAGTTTGAATGATTGTAGTTGTTGTAGTTGCCATGGTAGTTGTTGAACCTTCCTCTTGAGTAGCCATAACTTCCTCTATTGTATCCTCTGCCTCTTTGATTCCTGGAATTCCTAAAGCAATTTTCAGTTGTATGATTAGTTAATCCACAAATAGAACATGAGTTGGAGTCTTGGGATGTCCCCCTGCCTTGCCTACCTCCTCTTCCTCTACCTCTGCCATGTCTTCCTCTACCTGCATAGTTAGCTTGATATGTACCTGCTTCATCATCCACTTTCTTTGCCTTTCCTTTATTATCTTTGGACTTGCTTTTATCAGTGTATAAAGTTGAAGATTGATTACCTTTAGAGCTTTCTACATTTTTGATAAGCTTTGCCTCTTGAGTAAGTAGTTGTCCAATGAGTGTGTTGAAATCAGGTACATGCATGTCCATGTACAAATCCATAGCTGTGGTGAATGCTTCCCACTTGTCATCTGCTTTCAAGCCATTGATGACGTGCCTTACAATTTGTTCTTCATCTATTACCTCTCCAATGCTTCCCAACTGATCCGCTATGTCCTTGAGCTTTGTGACAAAATCAGTCACATTTTGTTTCGGAGCCTTCTTGAGAGTTGTGAAATCCAGCCATAGTTGATGCTTCCTAGCTTTGGTACTTGAAGAAAAGAAAGCTTCAAGTGCATCCCACACTTCCTGAGATGTCTTACAACTTCTAATGTGAGGCAACAAAAAATCTGAGATAGAGTTGAGGAGATAAGACCTTGCAAGTGCATCCTTGGAGCACCATGTGCTCAATCTTTCTTGCTCTTCTTGTGTTGGTTGACTTTTGTTCTTGAAACTTGGCATAACTTCATCTCCAGCCACATAACCATATAAACTTCTACCTTGGAGATAGGCTTCCATTCTTAATGACCAAGCTGAGTAGTTACCTCTGTCTAATTTGTCAATTGATGAAGGAAATCCATCTGCCATGTTGTCCAACCTTGCTCTGATACCACTGTGAAGAGATGGATAGGTATGTGCTTGAAGATGAAGAGGTGTTGCAAAATCCTTGATCTACACCAGCCAAATGAACTCCAGAAGTATATGGTGGGCCCTTTTAGCTTGCCAATGGATGTATTAGACACCCTATGTACCTTGGAAGATCATTCTCAAAAAGATAGATCAAAACAGATAAGTTGGAGTTAGCTCAGAGGTGAAAACTTGCTATTCTTGGTTCATACACCTGTCCAGTGTTTTACATAATTCTCTGAGCACAGCAGCAGTTAGCTTAATTCCTCTTGGGGAAGTCTAGGTAACTTAAATAGCTAACTTTCAAGAGTAATCGCATAAAAAATAATGAACGACACACTGAGAATGAGTTTTAACAACTGATGACATCATCCCGATTTTCACGGGCTGCTACAGTTTGAGACCAGTGAGCAGAAAAATCAACATAACTCAAAATGTAGGAATCCAATGATTATGAAAATTTGTATGGTTATATTAGACTGTAAGCTGAATCCAACAAGATTTAAATCACTGAATTGGGATAACCACTGAGAAATGGCTCTGACAAGATGAGTGAAAAAGTCGGGTACCTGACAGAGAAGTGAAGATGAACAGACCCTGTTGACTTCAAATGAACATAACTGAAGATTGCAACACTCAAATGACATGAAAATTTGTGAGAATATAGTAGACTTATAGTGCTAACTTTACCAAGTTAAATCACTGAAAATGATGCACAAAGCTCAGAGAAAACATCTCTGCAAGCTAACTAAGAAAACTGAGAGTAATGGCAGTGAGTAGTACACTTCACAAGAACATGGAAAGATGAACTCAAATAATCATGAAAATGGAAGTATATTGCTTGTACAATACAATGACTTACTGATACATATGTGTGCCTTGTAATCACACCTTGATATGGCATAAAGCTCAGCTCTTGGAGGTCTTCACATAGGTCTCTCTAACCACGACTAAAACTGCCATCTATTTATAGTTGAGTTTGGGAGGCTAACTTCCCTCAATCACTCTCCAATCAATCAATGATTGATTTAATTCTCTACCTACCACAAATCACGAATTCATGGCTCCTCTTTCCATTCTTGATCAAGTGGACTCAACCACTTAAGATTCTCTTACTTTTACATTAAGTAAACTCTTCAAAAGTAACAAGAGGTAGTTCACAAGTGAACTTTACATAGTCTTCATTTTAAGGCTTTTTCTATGACTTTGTGGGACTCAAGCCAATACTTAGGCTTGTCATAGACTTGCTCCAACACTAATTGGTCAATTCCTTATTGCCATTAACAACACCTACAAATATAGTTACTAAAAATGATGTAGATGGCATTGAAGATGGTGATATTCTTCAGGTTCCTATTTTATATGCGATTCTTGCTGCACCTACTATAGAGAAACGTCGTTGGGATGGAAAAGATGCTTAGGCACATGCATTGATAGCTTTGTCTACCAAACATGGTCCTCTAGGAAATGGAGGTCTTATCTGTTTAGGCTGAGGTCTAGAGTTGGGTTTTGCGTACATGACATTCGCATATTATGGCTCCCAACTAGATTCACTCGGCTCTTCATAATAGTATGACTCATTATGCTCGAGTGATTGCATGTAGTGAGCTTGTGGGCTATCAATATGTGTAGAGTCAAAACTATGATCACTTGGGTCACTTTCTGAAAGCGAGGGTGTCACTGGCTGTTTCGGGTACTTTCCTTGTTGTGGATATGGTTGAGGATAATTTTGGCTAACAGCTTGTTTGTTATATGGGCAGTCCTGTGATGTGTGATTGGTGTATCTCCTTTCTATGGTGCAGTACTGACTATTGGGATTAACTTGGGGTTGAGCCATGATAGGACACACAGTAGCCATATGGTCTCCTCCACAAGTGTAGCATCATTTTTCTGGGGCAAATCTGGGAATCTGCTTGCTAGAGATGCCTAATTTTTGAGCCACCTTTTCTGCTAGATCCTTAATTGATGTGGATTGTGAGGAAGCGAGGCTAGTAGAACTATCTGAATCTTTATAGATCTTTGAGAGCTCTAATTCCTCCCTTAGATTATCCTCAATGTCTATGCACATGCGTAGACATTCTTCTATGGATCTAGGGTCTTTCAACTACACATATGATCTCAGTTTGGTACTTAACAATCCATCTAGAAATAAGGCCACTTGTTTGGCTAGAGTGGGTATTTTTGGAGCAGGGCATCTCTCTGGGTATTGCCTAAACCTTCTTCCTGCGAGCCTCACTGTCTCTTGAGGTGTTTGCTTGAAGCTGTATATCAGGGAGGATGTGTTATGCCTAATACCACTCTTAGAAAACTCAGTGATGAATGCTTCAAGAAGTTGGTCTATACTTCTGTATTGATCTTGGTGAAGTGGTTGAAACCAATTCAATGCAGTGTTCTTGAGTGTTAGGCCAAAAGCATTGTATTGAGTGAACAAGTCTTCCACTTGTTTAGCTCTCAAAACTTGCCTAAACTCTGCTACATGGTCATACGGGTCTCCTGTGCCATCGAAGCAATTCTTCATGGACTTAACCAATTGTGTGGGTCTTAATGTTCTAGTGTGTTCTCTAGGCCTTACCAGAGGGAATTCGTCTGTATTTCTTGGATTCCTTGGATCCCGATGTCTCTCCCTATCCATCCTATTAGTCTTTGTCCTCGTTCTCTCTCTTCCAAGTGGATTAGCAAAGCTCACCTCAGGTCTATCTCTACTCCTCTCTCTTTGTGTTCCATGAGCCTGAGATGTTCCAGCTCCTTGGTGACCATAAGACACAGTGGATCGAGGTTGGGGGAAAAGAAATTCACCCTTCCAAGTGTATGCGTGTCTTCCATGCTCTAAGACCACAAAGATCCTCTCCGAAGCATCATCTAAGTAGGTCACTTTGCCTGGGCTATCAGGATCTTTGAATTCATAGATGGTAAGGGCTCCCACTTCATTAGGCTTCTCAGGCTTGTACCTCCAAAAAGCCTCATCCGTCTCTCGATTCAAGAGCAAATCTATGCTCCTACTATCCTGGAGAACCCATCTGGAGTGATTATTCTAGTCAGAACCGACTTGCCTTGAGGAGTTTTTGGCTCTTTCCCTAAGTTCCCTTGCTCTATGTCACCTATTTCGGCTCTGTTCTTTCTCGTTGGCTTGTGAACACATACATTGTTCTTTCTTTATCAATGTAGGAACCATTTTCAAACTTGACTACAAGGTACTCTAGTCCAATGGGCTGATCTGGGTTTTTAATTAGGACAACAAATCTTCTCAGACCATCCTCATAGATGCGTGAACCTAAGCGGTTGGTCCGGATATACTCCAATTGAGTCCTGTAGGGACCCTCAGGTTTTTCCAGGTATGCCACTCCCAAGCTACCTACAGGTCTCTCCATGCTGTAAGACATCTCCGAGTCACTAGTTTCCGAGTCTAGTGCATAGGGGTAATCACTCAACTACTGGGCCCAAGATCTGGCTGTATGGTTGACACTAGCCTCGGATGATCTAATACTTTGATGGTCTCTCCCTAGGTGTCTTCCTGATCTAAGGTTCATATGCCCTTTGTACGTTGCTGATTCTTTGATACCAATCACTTGTTCCTTTTGAGTTCCTTTGTATGTGTTTTCTTATCTTTAATTAAGCGTCTTCAAGAGCACTTAAGTGTGTCATACTTGATGTTCTGCATCCACTTAGTTTAAGTTCTTTTCCTTAAAGTTATCCCTTGACTGCAATTTAGACTATTCTTGGACTTGAGAAATTAAAGGCTCTTAGAACTTGAGTATTCCTATCGTATCCCTAAACAATCAAGACAACTACTCGCACTTAGCCTAGGCTAAGAATGAACTGAGGGGGTTGAGAGATATTCCAACCTCAAGTTGTTTCTCCTTGCTACACTTGTCTGCCCAGGAAGCACGTTCCCAAGCCTGCTCACACTGGCACTCGCTTTGATTTCTCCAAAAGCTCTCTATGACCCTTTAAAATTCCAAGTTTAGCTCAAGTTTTTACCTTCAATTGACTGACAATTTATTTCAGACACTTTTAATGACCCCTTTTTCCCCCTTTTTTATTGCCAAAAAAATTTCCTCTATAGCTCCCTTGGTGTACCTACCCCTTAGAGGGTCAATTTGGAGTTTAGTGCATTTCTCTAAGGCCCCTGTAATGGTATAGGTGATTGAATATGCAAATATGCCCAATTTTTAGCCCAAATTTTCAAAAAAATTACCCCTCTATTTTTTACCAAAAATGTCTATCTATCGTGATAGACTGTCTCTATCGCGATAGACACTAGTTGTCGTGTGGGGCTGTCTGTCACGATAGACGGTGTCTGTCGCGATAGACGGGGTCTATCGTGGGGTCCTATCTGTCGTGATAGATGGGTGTTTGTCGCAATAGACAGGGTCTATCGTGAGGTCCTGTCTGTCGCGATAGATGGGTGTCTGTCACGATAGATGCTGTCTGTCATCTATCATGGGACTTGTCTGTCACGATAGACGAGGTCTATCGTTCGTCGTGGTTTGGTCTGTCATGATAGACGGTATCTGTAGTGATAGACTAAGTCTATCGTCTGTCGTGGTTTGGTCTATCACGATAGATGGTGTTTGTCGCGATAGACTGAGTCTGTCGTTTGTCGTGCTTTTGGTTTGTCGCAATAGACTTTGTCTGTTGCGATAGACAGTCTCTATCGTGGGCTCTTGCCTGTCGTGATAGATGGGTGTCTATCGTGATAGACGAGGTCTATCATCCGTCGTGGTTTGGTCTTTCGCGATAGACTGAGTCTGTCGACTGTCTTGCTTTTGGTTTGTCGCAATAGATAGTGGCTGTCGCGATAGACGGTCTCTATCGTGGGGTGCTGTCTGTCGCGATAGACAGTGTCTATTGCGATAGATGTTGTCTATCGTGATATACGGTGTCTATCGCAATAGACTAAAAAAATGCAATTTTTTTAGAATTTTTTAGTGATTTGGAGTGCTCTCATGGTGTAGGTTATCGTGCCAAACATGCATTCAAAAAATATTAAGATTTTTTGTCTATCGCGATAGATAGAGGTCGTCGTCCCGGGACCTGTGCAGAGTTCTGTCGTACCTGCGCAAGCTACTGGAGATGGTCGTACAGCTAGATCCTGCAGCAAAAGCTCAAAAAACACAAAAAAACTGATAGCATGCAAGCTCTCTCTCGCTCTCTCTCACAAGTGAAATGAGGGAAATGAGGTGGGGAGTGGAATATGACCAAAACTGAAATTTTTGTGAAGATGGAGATGGAGGTGGGAGATGGTGAGGATGATGACGGTGATGATGGTGATGCAAAAAGAAGCAAAAATGAAGAAAAATAAGGAAAAGGAAGGATATTACCTATGACTCCAATGTCTCAACTCTACGTCTTACCATCACACGCTCGTCCTCGAAGCTCTCTCCCCGGCAATGGCGCCAAATTTGGTGTCACTCTAGCACAATGGTGAGTACCAACGTGAGTAGATCCACCTCATAATTGTCAATCCGTGGAGACATGAGGACTAGTATGAAGACTATGAGCAAGTGAAGGCACAAGTGCATGAGTGAGAAGCACACAAACATGCACACACATACACACACACGCGCACACAAGGCAAGAACAAGGAGAGGAACAATGGAGTTCTTTGCATTAGTCAAAAAGTCTCTTACATAAGCTCAATTCACAAACAATCCAACCCCCAAAATGAGCTCTCTAGCTCTTTTTATAGTTTTTTGACTAGCTTTGGCCTTGTCCAGACCTAGTGTCCGGCTTAGTTAAAAATTAGGTTCTAGAGCCTGTTTGAGGGCTCAAACGGAGTCTAAAAATTATGAAAATTGGTATGTAGCTAATTCTAATACTCCTCAAGCTTGAGGACTCCTCGGATTGAACAAAATGGAGTCTATTCTACCAAAAATGGGATTTACAATGTGTGTGTAGTGATGAAAATCACTTGAGTTGGAAATACTGTATGGAAAAAATGTTTGGGCCTTGTTGCCGTATTGTGCATGACTGCTCCGTTGTGCATGTATGCTCTTCATATGACTTGTATGCCAACGCGCATGTATGTGAATGATAAGCAAAACAATTGGATTGAGTATTTGCCCTTGGTTGAGTATGCATATAATAGTGCATGGTATTCATCTATTAAGATGACACCTTTTGAAGCAATGTATGGCTATAATTGTTTGCCACCTCATTCACTTTTTGATTCACAAAATCAGGTTGAGGTATCCAAACAGATGCTTAAGAACATGGATTTGGAGTTGAATAAGGTAAGAAAGAACATGAAAGATGCATAGAAATGTCAGAAGTTATATCATGATCTCAAAAAGAGACCCTTGGAATTTAGAACAAACGATCTGGTTTTTTTGAAAGTGAATCCTTCTAAATCAAATCTGGTTTAAGGCAAAGATCGTTGATTGTCTCCACGTTATGCTGGTCCTTCTAAAATCTTAAAAACATTTGGTTATGTTGCATATTTACTTGACTTGCCTAACACTTTGAAAATTCATCTAGGTTTCCATGTTGTATTACTTAAATAGTATGTTCCTAATGTTGATCATGTTTTGCAAGACAAATCTAAGTTGAAGGAAGATGCCACTTTTTATCTTGAACCAGAAGTTATAATGGATAGGAGAATAAGACATCTTGGGAATCCTGAAATAGTGGAAATTTTAGTTAAGTGGTTTGCATATCCTATTGAAGATTCAACATGGGTTGGCTTGGATGAGTTTATGGAACATTATCCTTCTTTCCAACTCTGAGGACATAGTTCTTAAAAGAGGGGGAGAATTGTAAGATGCCACATTGATTTCCCCCCTCCCCCCAAAAAAAAGAGAAGCCTTGATTCATCTTATTCATGTTCACAGATTTAGAAAATGCACATGGGTATGTGAGTTATTTTGGGTGATTGATGTGTGTGTGAGTGTGTTGTAGGGATCGCCTCTATTTTTGTAGGTACAATTCTTGAGGTGGACATGAAAAGTAGACGCATGGGTGTTCTAGAAGTCTTGCATGAGACATGCAAAAAGACGATATCTTGGAGCATGCAGATTCTAAGAGTGCATGTCTAGGAAGGTGTGATTGGTCATACACTAGCGAAAGGTGGAGATCCAAAAAGACAAAGATTGAGAGATAGGGAGGGAGGATGGTCGTACATTGATCACAATCGTTTTTGGCTTCAGAGATTGCGATTGAGATTGAGGTTTGGATTGAGATTGTGATTATGATTGGGATTGGGATTGAGATCAGCTCGAGGGTGGTCGGGTGGATGAGGCTTCACATTGAAGCTATTTGATAGATTTTGTAATGCACATCAGAATTGCTTGTAAATCTGCATAGATAATAAAGTTCTCTCTCTTCTTGTTTTGTGTATTCTCTGTTTTTCTTCTTTATATCTTGCTATGCCAAAGTCCATTATTCTGTGTGGGATTGTGATTGAAGATTAGGAGACTTGTTATAATAATGGCCTTCACCACCCTAACTAGGTTGTTATCATCACTCTACAGTTGTTAGAGTGAAGCATCACATTCCTTAATCTTGTTTTGGGCATGTTGGAGTTTGTGTCACAAAAGTTCCAATTGTTGCTCAATCGGTACCCCGTGTAGGGGTGATGTACCAAAATCCTCAGAATAAGACAAGACCATTCAGGTCTTCCCTTCGGGTAATGGTCTTTCCTCTGGCCCAGTAGGTATTAGCTTAAGCCTATCAGGTAGGTTTTGGGTAGGCTCCAAGGCTTTATAGAGAATCAAAACCTAAGACTATACTAGATGGTTGAGATGGATGATGAATCACGAACAGAACGAATGCCGCAAATCATAATCGAACATCAAGAAACCACCTCTGAAGATGTGCCTTGGCTCTGATACCACTATTGATTGGATCCTGCTGACACACGTACGCAAAGGATAGTACAAAAATGAAATCTCACAAAAGTACTCAAAGAATAGAAAGAGACAAGAGAATTGACACTAGATTGGGTACAATCTCCCATTGACACTAGATTGGGTACAGTCTCCCCCCACATACTCTGATGGACGAGTCTATCAGAGCATGTGTATCTATAGGTATTTTTCATTACGTTCTGAATAGAAGATACATGAGGGTGGCACATCAAAAAGCGTGCATTTATGAAAATCTGCTTTATTTACAAAATCGTCGCTTCTCAAGCGATCTACGATTTTTACAAAGATGTTGCTTTTTAAAACAATCTATTATTTTTACAAAAAATAACTAAAATACTATCTTATAAATAGTCTTCTAAATATCTAAATAAATCCATGCGCTTTCACACCCTCATGACTCTTCACCTACTAAATCAAAACACAAATCACATTAAAACCCTCACCACATTAAATCCATATAACATTCCATTATTCCATAAAGTATAACAATATTTGAAAGGATAAATATAACCATTTAGGATAGATTAGTTTCTATGCTGCATCATCCAAAAGTTTCACAAGGCTTTTGGGTAGAAGCAGTATTGACTGCAGTTCATGTGATTAATCTTTCACCTAGTACTACCAAAGGTCTGAAAGCGGCTCAAGATTTATGGACAAAGAAGCCACCATATTATGATCATCTTCGAGTTTCAGGTCTAAAAGTGGCACAAGATTTATGGACAGGGAAGCCACCATATAATGATCATCTTCAAGTTTTTGGGTGTGAAGCATATGTTCATATACCCAAGAATCTTAAACAAAAGCTGGACCATAAGTCAAAGAAATGCATTTTTCTTGGATATGGTTGATAAGGACAATTTGGATATCGCTTATGGGATCCTGAAACACCATCAGTGATCAAAAGTAGTGATGTCATTTTCAATGAGTCAAAGATGCATAAACAATCCAAAAAGGAGGTTGAAGTGAGAAGAGTGGTGTTTGAGGATACTGGTCCTCCAGTTACCATGCATAAAAATATTGCACATAGGGATATTCAAGAGAATGTCCGATCATATCAGTCTACACATGTTCTTGTTGAGCAACCATTGAGACGCTCTACACGTGTCTCACATCCACCTAATAGATATGTTCCAGGTTTGGATTTTGTTATGCT
>CM035423.1:113107765-113125265 GCA_020310875.1 Ceratopteris richardii | reverse complement strand
CATACCAAGCACATGGTGCTTGCTTCAAATCATATATTGCCTTTTTCAACCAGCACACATTGTCTTCATACCCCTTCTACACAAAGCCATGGGGCCAAAAAACATACACTTCTTCATGCAACTCACCATTCAGAAATGCAATTTTAATGTCCAAATGTACGTTCCAACCATGATGAGTTGCACGTGCACAGATGCTATGAACAATAGTCATTCAACATGTAGGAGCAAAGGTCATTTCCTAGAGGACCATGTTTCCAATGTCAGGGAGATCACCTCATTTGTGATTGCTCTCTACCTGCACCCACACAAACCCAATCTGTGACAATTCAAGGCTTTTGTCCAGATTGTGGGAAGGAGCACTTGCTACGAGAGTGTCCCAAGAACCCCAACAATATGCCGAAAATTACCCCTATCAATGTTATTGGGCTAGTGGTAGACTCCACAAGAAGTGTGACTTCCACGGCCCCGGTGCAAGTCACCATGAGAGCTCAGGCACTTAAGCAAAACTAAGACTTAGGCCAAGAAAAGAATGCGGAGGTTAGCGAGACTGAGAGCCAGAATAAGAAGAGAACAAGAGCTTGGAGAGACAGCCGTGAACGTATGAAAAGGCAATGGGCAAAGAAGATGAGCGAACTCGAGGAAAGTCTATAAGAAACCAAAGCCAAAATCATAGAAATCACATCTCAAACGCACTCTCACACATCACCCCCACTACCATCCCCATCACCTTCCATTCCTCAACCTTCTAATCCACCACACATAACCCACCCACCACCTCGAGAAGGATCAGTCTTAGCAGATCCCACCTCCGAAGACATAGATATGATGCTTAGAGCATATCACACCAGGATCCAAGAAGGGCCAAATGTAACGGATCATGAAAGATGTTATCCTAGAGCTGACCTAGAGCTTGAACGAACCAAGTTCTATGCCAAGATGGTGGAATTGGCTCAAGCCATGTTTGAGTCTAGTCACCTCTTCAATTGCTCTAGCTCCACTAGGACACCATTGCATTTTGATGGTCTATTAGATAGATTGGAGACGATAATTGCAAAGTCTGGAAAAGCAGCCAACTCCCAGGCTAAGGAGAGGGCAAGTGATAGAATAAGCATTCCTCCCAAGGAAGCTTATGTGCCTAACTCCACTGAACCAGACACCTCTTCTTCTATGAATCGGTATTCACCAGAATTCCTACGAGAGATTCAAGACGAGAAATGGGCTAAAGAAAGCAAAGCTCCTCCTCCAATGGAACTTGTGGATGATGCGCATGATCAATTCCCACAAGACATTCCTTCCCTTTATGGAGAGCAGGAGAGTGCCCAATCTCAAGAGAGATTAGATTTTGAGTCTAATTCTTTATAGGAACTGTCCCATTTCACAGGCCCATGGGAAGCTAAGTCTACGTGTATGAGAGCACCCACTGTCATGGTAAGAAACGAAGATTTAGTCATACCTAGGAACACAGAGGTAGTGAAAAACACGATGCAACCTCACTTTAGAAGAGCTGCTCAAGGTTAGACCGGAACTATGGAAACATGTAGCCAATCAAGTGCCAGAAGTAGCAAAACCTCATTCCCAGGTAGGATCTCATCGCATAGTGCCAGAAATACCCTTGGACAAGATAGGAGACATGAGCGAAGGAGAAGAAGGAAACACCTACCTTCCCATTACCCATCAAGGATACACAACGAAGGCAATTCTGGACTCAGGTGCAAGAGTTGCGATTGCTACCACTTCCCTATGGAAGCGATGGGGCAAGCTAGCACTCAGGCCAACGAGAATTAAATTGCAGATGGCCGATGGTCACATTGAGAGACCTTTAGGATTACTAGAAGGAATAACTCTCACTACATGTGGTGTAGACTTTGAGCATACTTTTGCTATATGTGATTTTAGCAAAAATCATGCGTACGAGATGATTTTGGGAAGACCATTTATGTGGCAGTTGCAAGTGGTATAGGATTGGGGAACCAATTCCTTGTATTTGCAACACTTAGGTGTCACAACCAAAGTTAATCTCAAGGATTACTCTCATCGAGACGTACCTCCCATCCAATGGAACCCCATCCATAGAACCAAAGATGATACTGAGTCAGTGCATTCCATAGGATCATAATCCTCATGGATGCATGAAGACAATCACTTGTGGATGTGTAAAGTAGCAGTAGAAGAAGAGAATAGAGAAAAAGCCAAAGAGGTAGGTGAGAAAGAAACCCATAGATCAGTTCACGACCCAACCTATGCACCTGTAGTATTTCCTAACGAAGAATTTGAACCCCACGGCTGGGCAGAAATTTTAGCAACAATGGATGTAGCCATTAATGAAGAACAATGGACACCCCACTGTGACGAGGATGGTTATGACATTTTAGTCTTCACAATAGAGCCAATTATGGGAGACTCCATTATGGAAGAATGTGAACCTAGCACTGATGCATTTGAGGATGCAAGTGACTCCGACCTAGAGTCAATCATCATGGACCCACCCTTTGCATCAGATGAAGAATACTTCTATGAAGTAGAAGTTCACCCTTTGAGACATGAAGATCTCACAAATGATGTAAAATTAACCACACAAGTGACCGCTAAGATGAGGGAAAGAAGAGAGAAGTCTCACCAGAGGAGGAAGAATCCTTGTTTGAGGTCCCATAAACTTTAAGAAGTATGAAATAGAAGATAGGAAAGTCATGATAAGAATGCCAAAATGCGATGCACAAGCAGGAGAGGCCTATGATAACAAAGAAACTACAAAGAAAATCATAGTGACCATGGAGGAAGGTGAAGAGCGATGCACATACATAGGACATGACCTAAGTGAGGATGAGGAGCAGGAATTGATAGCCTTACTACGAGAATATAGAGACGTGTTTGCATGGAGTTACAAGGACCTGAAAGGTGTAGACCCTGATATATGCTCACATACGATCCCCATGACCTCAGAGGACAGACCCTCTAAACAAAAGCCATACACATACAATGACAACTATGCCGCCAAGATCAAAGAAGAGATAGATCGCTTGGTGGAAGCTGGATTTATCTATGAAATTGAGCACACTGAATGGGTATCCCCCATTGTAGTGGTGCCCAAAAAGAATGGAAAATTACGTGTCTGCATTAACTTGAAGAAGGTTAACACAGCCACTATCAGAGATAGTTATCCGCTTCCAATCACCAAGCATCTATTAGAAAGGGTAGCAGGCAAGGAAGTGTACAGCTTCGTGGATGGGTTCTCTTGTTACAATCAAGTAGCCATTGCACCGGAAGATCAGCATAAGACGGCTTTTGCCATAGAGTGGGGTATATTCGCTTTTAGGGTAATGCCATTTGGGCTTACCAATGCTCTTGCAACCTTCCAGAGACTAATGTGCCATGTATTTAAAGAGTTCTTGATGAAGAATTTGGAAGTCTATGTTGATGATCTCTGTGCTCATTCCAACATTAGACAGACCCATATACCTGAACTTAGACAAATCTTTGATAAATGTAGAGAATATCAAGTCTGCTTGAACCCAGAAAAGTGTGTTTTCATGATCAGGCAGGGCAAGATTCTAGGACACATAGTGTCAAAGAACGACATATCCACTGATGAAGAGAAAGTGAGAGCTATCTCATAACTACCTAGGCCAAGGAATGTCAAGGAAGTGCAAGCTTTCATGGGGCATTGTGGCTACTATCGACGTTTCATACACATGTATGCCATCATTGCAAAGCCTCTGTATGGACTTTTGACCAATTTCGAGTGGACTGATGAGTGTGAGAAATCCTTCAATGATCAACAAGCTCTACTTTACTTGGTAGACAAGCCATGCAATACAGGTAGATTAGTAAGATGGTTCCTCTTACTAATGGAATATGATTTTGAGGTAGTGGTGAGGAAGGGCAAGACTCACTTGAGAGCAGATCATCTCTCAAGGCTCACTTCCGGAGACGCCCCACAAGGAGTATCAGATGACCTTCCAAATGCTTACTTATTTAAATTGGAAGTTGTACCACAATGGGCCAAGACCTTAGTGCCAGTACTAACATATGGGCCTAAACACCCAGTAGTAAGCACTCAAGATAGGGAGGTAGTAAGGGCCCAAAAGTACCATATCATGGCAAGGAGCATGTACAAGTACACGGATCAAGGAATATTATCTTGTTGTGTGGAAGAGGATGAGTACTCGAAATGGTTGCAATTAGCACATGTTGGTGCATTAGAGCAACACTACTCGAGACAAAGAACTTTACAAACACTAAAGAGACTCGGAGTGCACTGGCCAACTATGGAAGCAGATGTCCATAGGATGTGCAAGGATCTGCAGCACTAGACCGCCTGTGGAACATGCCACTCTTTCTCAAGTGTCTTTAGTGCCAGATTGGAGCAAACCATTAGTATCCTTCCTAAGAACGAAAACATTCCCTCAGGAGATGACAATGGCCAAACAAAGGAGCTTAGAACAAGAAGCTTTAGATTATACTCTCATTGGAGATAATCTATACAGACGAGGCAAAGATGGTTATCTTAGAGTGCACGTCCATGGGAGCGAATATCTGAAGACCTTGGAGACTGCTCACCAAGGTGTAGCAAGAGGACACTTTGGACCAGATCGGGAGATCAAGGCAATACTATTTGCAGGTCTTTGGTGGCCCACCCTTCACATGGATGCACATACCTACGTGAAGAGGTGTGATGTTTGTCAGCGAAGTCAGTATCCTATACGCAAAGATGAGATGCCATTGAAACCTATGATGGGTGGACGTGCATTCTCTAAATGGGGAATAGACTTTATTGGTCTAATTAACCCCCCAACCAAGGGTTCACATGCTGAATACATCATTGTGTCCACAGACTATCTAACCAAGTGGGTAGAAGTAAAAGCCACAACGAAGAACGATGCTCAAACGATAGCAAAGTTCTTATTTGAGAATGTGTTCACTAGATATGGATTGCCAATAGAATTAGTGAGTGATAGAGGCACACACTTCTTGAATGAAGTCATCCAAGAATTCTTGGTGATACATAAGAAGTATGCCCTCTATCATCCACAGGATAATGGATAGGCTGAGAGCACAAATAAGATTCTATGCAGTGTATTGACAAAATTGGTTAATAATAAATGCTCTGATTGGGACAAACAACTACATCATGCTGTTTGGGCATACAGACTTGCCTGTAAAACGGTACTCCAAGCCACTCCCTTTCAGATGGTGTTCGGCCAAAATGCGGTGCTACCATTGGATTTTTTGATACCCACTTTAAAAGTAGCACAAGAGCATGACTGGACAAGCCATGAGCTATCCTCCAGAATCTTAGATCTTGAAGGATTAGGTGAAACACGATTGAGAGCGATAGCAGGAATTTATGTAGCCAAGAAAAGGCAAAAAGCCTATTTCGATGCACATGTGAAGGATAAGGGCTTGAAAGCAGGAGACCTAGTCCTAGTCTACACCTTGAAGCAACATGCACAGAAGTTAGAGAAGAGAGGCTATGGACCAATGATTATTAATAGGATCTCCACAAGTGGAGCAGTACAACTAGCCATTCTAGAAGGTGACATCCTACCAAGTTACATAAGCAGTTGTAGAGTCAAGTTATATCAAGAACCCCTAACAAAAGAGATGCTAAATCGACTCAATACTGCAAATAAACGTAAAGAAGAGGAAAATCGAATTCAAGAAGAAGCACAGGCAGAAGCTTTAGAACGCATCCGACGAATGAAATTGAAAAGACACTCAAGAAGCGCTAGGTTATCACATGGCCATGTGCGAGGCTTCAGATGAACGTTTCCATAGGATAGTCGATCGACGACCTTTTGTGACCCTAGAAGTACGACAAGGAGGGAGTGCAAGGACCGTGAGAGCCTTAATTGACTCTGAAGCAGCGACTAGTGCAGTTCGACTTTCTTACTGCCAAGAATTGCAATTGAAGGTCAATCCTATAGAGGCATATCTCATAGGATTGGGAGGTGTGGAAACCCTTTGCATGGGTGAGGTGGAACTTCCCCTCTACATTCAAGAGGTTCTAATGGCAGTCAAAGTGCTAGTATGTGAGGACGAGGATCTTACCGAGCCTCTTGTCTTGGGCCAAGACTAGATCTATGATCATGCAGTCAACCTCAACCTAAGAAGTGGACTTCTTTAGGCTTGGGTAGGCCAAAACTATTGGAGCAAGTCTATGACAAGCCTAAGTATTGGCTTGAGTCCCACAAAGTCATAAAAGAAGCTTCAAAATGAAGACTATGTAAAGTTCACTTGTGTACTACCTCTTGTAACTTTTGAAGAGTTTACTTAATGTAAAAGTGAAAGAGTCTTAAGTGGTTGAGTCCACATGATCAAAAAGGGAAAGAGGAGCCACGAATTCGTGATTTGTGATAGGTAGAGAATCAAATCAATCACTGATTGATTGGAGAGTGATTGAGGGAAGTTAGCCTCCCAAACTCAACTATAAATAGATGGCAGTTTTAGTCGTGGTTAGAGAGACCTATTTGAAGACCTCCAAGAGCTGAGCTTTATGCCATATCAAAGTGTGATTCCAAGGCACACATATGTATCTGTAATTCCATTGTATTGTATTTTTTTACTTTCATTTTCATTATCATTTGGGTTCATATTTCCATGTTCTTATGAAGTGTACTACTCACTGCCATTACTCTCAATTTTCTCAGTCCGATTGCAGAGATGTTTTCTCTAACCTTGGTGCATCATTTTCAGTGATTTAACTTGGTAAAGTTAGCTCTATAAGTCTACTATATGCTCACAGATTTTCATGTCATTTCAATGTTGCAATCTTCAGTTATGTTCATTTGAAGTCAACCCTGTCTGTCATTTTCACTTCTCTGTCAGGTACCCGACTTTTTTACTCATCTTGTCAGAGTTGTTTCTCAGTGTGTACTTATCTAAATTCCATGATTTAACGCTTGTTGGATTCAGCTTACTGTCTAATATAACTATACAAATTTTCATAATCATTAGATTCCTAAATTTTGAGTTATGCGCATTTTTCTGCTCATTGGTCTCAAATTGTAGCAGCCCGCGAAAATCAGGATGATGTCATCACTTGTTAAACATCATTCTCAGTGTGTGGTTCATTAATTTTTATGAGATTACTCTTGAAAGTTAGCTCTTTAAGTTAACTAGACTTCCCCAAGAGGAAGTAAGGTAATTGCTGCTGTGCTCAGAGAATTATGTAAAACACTGGACAGGTGTATGAACCAAATTAGCAAGTTTTTCACCTCTGAGCTAACTCCAACTTATCTCTTTTGATCTATCTTTTTGAGAGTGATCTTCCAAGGTACATAGGGTGTCTAATACATCCATTTGCAAGCTAAAAGGGCCCACCATATACTCCTGGAGTTCATTTGGCTGGTGTAGATCAAGGATTTTGCAACACCTCTTCATCTTCAAGCATATACCTATCCATCTCTTCACAAAAACCGCATCACGATTGAACTACAAAATCAAGCACTCAGGCCACTAGAAAAGGCACCAAATCCTGGTCCCTCCAGGAACCCACATGAAGATAATGATATTGTTCTTGTCCAAAGTTCTATGGTGCAGAAGATTGTCACTCTTGACAGAAGTGCAGCAGGAGTTCCCTTCTTTTCCAAAGAGGATTCGAGGAAAGCAAGCCGGGCAACACACGACACAGGGGAGGCCAATGATCAAGAGGTGTGAGCACCAACCTGTACAATCTAGAGTACCTCATGGCATGAAGCAGATCTGGGTACGCAAGGGTGAACAACCCTCAGCTTTGGAGACTGGATCCCAAAGATGCACCAAACGAGCTACAGTGTCGAGGATTACAACACAGGAGTATCCTAGGCATCCATCTAGACAAACCATTGCTATTTGGGTCCCAAAGCGGTCAATGAAGGCTATTCCAAATGCTAGATGGATATGGGTGCCCAAGACTTGCTTACGAGCTCAAATAGCTTCACCTCCATTCACAAGATTGAATCAACACCCACAAGCACCCTTGGCACAAATCACAGGGCAAACACCTACACTCCACACCATTACATCCTCAGTCATACATAGGAATGTCGGGAAATGGGTACCCAAAAGGTCCCAAATCCAACACAATCCAGTCCACAAACCTTCACATGTCATCACCACTAAAAGCTACAATTTCACAATCAAAATTTGGAGACTTAAACCTAGTATCAAACCGCCTGACCCAATTTGTAAATCAGTCCCCTCTGATGTAGGTGCATTCTGAGTACATTGCACATCCAAAGTATGCATCTACGATGAACACTAACCCACTAACCAACATTCTCACACATCACCAAACACTCCACCCACTAACCCCTAACCACTTGAAATGTCATGTTAGTATTGTGGAGGGAACACCATAACATCCTGTTTCCTATGCAATGCTAATGTGCCTCTGTTCTTCTAGTAGATAAGCATCAATAGATACAAGCAATCTCATGGCAGAAGCAGCAGGTCCGAGCTCACAGGCACGAGTAACTACTGTAGGGATTGACATGGATAGTCTACCTATTGATGTGCCTCCAACTGAACGACCCGTAGAGTTGCAACACCTCCAACAAATACCTATACCTGACCCTCCCACAGGAATAACAGAGAGGGTCCATGACAATTCTCACTGGTTTAGTGGCATGCCAGGATCCTTAGGAGAGGCCAAGTATATCTGGGATTCCAAGTGTGAACATGATAAGCAATGGGTCATATTCCAGTTCTTTTCCAAGGAGTTTGAGACTCTCCAAAACACACAAGATCTACAGACCATATGGCAACGTGCAAGGCTGGCCGAGTATTTTGCAGCACCCTTACCCAAACCAGACCTCTTACGATGTTACTATTTGGTCTCAACATTGCAGGTTAATGAAGAAAAAGACAAACCTGGCACATTCGTTCTTCCATCTTTGTTGGGAAACAATGAGTTGAAAAGTTTGAGCTCACGTTGGAATTGGTGAGCTCTGCATTGAACATGCATGGCACGCATGTGCCCTCTGAGAAGGATGCTCTCATTCCCCCTAACATGAAGAATCGAAAGTTGCAAAAGTTGAAAGATATGGCGGCAATCACACCTAATGTGTCCATTCCTCTTCGTATGTGCATGCAACATTTTGCGTTTCCCGATCAAGATCGGTACACTCAACCCCAGAAGCGGATTTGGTTCGTGCTCTACTTGGCAGAGACAGGTGCATTATCGAGCTTCTTGTATGGATTATGGAGCAGATGTATGGAGCAAATAAAAGAACAACTAGAAAGCTAGTGGTGAATGGTTGTTGTGCAATCACACGCATCATCTACAAATGCCTAGCATATGATGTACCCATTGAGCGTGCCTTAACATGGGCACAACTACAAATGTTCAAGAGACTCAAAACTACCACACATCAATCCAAGCGCATGACGAGTTCGATCCCTTGTGTTCAAATACGTGAGGTTTTGACGACTCTGGAAGTGTCGCCACGAGGGGATGCCATTGTGCCTCCCTTTACCATTCGAATACCCAGACCTGGATCTGAAGGCACATCACAAGCTACCCTATCGACTCCTCCAGTCCCTCGTGAATTTGAATTTCCTTCGATTGGAGATGTTGAAGGGATGAGTACCTTCGACTTCGAATCATTCTTGCAGAATACATAACTCTCTGATGTAGAGTTCTTTTCAGATACAGAAGAACAGGGCACATCTTCCCAACAAAGGAGAAAATCCATAGAAGGCCGCCATGTACATTGGGATGATGAGCAGCAGAGAACTTTGTCGCAACAACTAGAACACTCAGAGGCAGAAGAAGAAGGAGGAGAAGAAGCGGAAGTAGAAGAAACCATTGAAGCCCCAGAGGTTATATCAAATAATGGAACGAGTGCAGTCGCAACAACTGCTCACCGAACAGAGCAGTCAGGTGCTCATGGCTCAGCTATTGGAAGAAGCCGGAGTCGACTCAGAATACAGTGAAGGTCTCTTATTGATGGCAGAAACATATGGGGTAATAGAAGCAGTTAGAATAGCAATTAAGAGGCCTCCGGTTCAATATGATCCGCGAAAATTCCAGACACGACCACAGTCTGGTAAAAACATCCAGATTCCCATTACTACCGGGGAAGGACCTATTATTACATCCGAACCCATTGAAACAACCTCCCAAACAGCAGGAACCATTGGCCAAGAGATCCCCGTCACTTAGGATGAGTCAACCGAACCACTACCACCGACGCCTCCCCCATCACCTCCTCGAACGGAAGTTGTAAATATCACCTCGACTACCCAACCCACAGAGCAAGCCTTCATCTTCCGTAGTCCAACCTCTAGTTCCACTTTGTTTTCCTCCTTTGAAAACCCCCTATCTAATACCACCACCGTCATAACTGAGTCCTTCATAGAGCCTGCCCTAGGATAGCCATCCCCCATGCCCTAAGCCATAGGCCATCCAGACTCTAGATCCATTTTCTTCGGATTCCCAGCCACCACATCCCCTTTCATGGCTTTCCCGCCTCCAAGTTCTCATTTTCCACCTCCCATACCACCATTCCTTCACCCCGCCCATGACTACTTTTGTAGAATGTATCAAGCCACCACCCCATCCTCCTCATCAATCCCATCCCCACCATCCACACAACACTTATTCACCACTCTCTCACACACACCACCTACCATTCCAATATATATGGTAGACACCACACTTGCATCCGCTCCTGAAAGTATGGACATTTCACCACCCACAACACCTTCCCCTCCCCCCACACTTCCACCTTCTCCCATTCCCCCTCCACCAATTTCACCCACACACATATCTCTAATAGACACAACATTCACTCTTCCCATTCCCCAATCCCCTCCCCTTGCATCTTCCATTGTACAAACCACACCTTCATCCATAGGCAATGCATTGAACACCATGCTCACATGTATATCACAGTTAAGGACAGAGTACAGTCAGCTCCAGCAACATAACGTACGACTGCAAAAGCACTCGGAGGTGCTACAACATCATCTTGCTGCACTAGAAGAGGAGAATGGTTGCCTCCATACACAATTCCAAACTTTACAAGAGGCTCATAGAATATTGGAAGTACAGTTACAGAACACAGACCAGGAAGCAATACAAGTGGTAGAAGGCCATCTACAGACAGAGCTAGAACGCAACTCAAAGCTTCAGCGAAATATGGCCCTACTCAAGTGACACCTTGCAGCTGCTCATGAAGAGAATCGATGCCTGCAACTACAAAATCAGGAAAACCTAGAAGCAACTATTGAAAGCATACCTGTGGCACCCATCAGTCCCTCAAAGTTTCAAGCTGTGATCCTCGACAATATCAAGATCATCTTGGAAGACTATGCTACTCTACTCGAAGCACATGATCAGTTGTCAGAAGAATTGGATCAATTGAATCAACAACGATAGAAGAGCACGACAACTTTGCCTCAAGTCAGCGCTTCAACCTCGTCTCTTATCACTAACTCAACAACCCTACAGGACTTACAAGAACAAGTCACATAATTGCAAACATGACTATTACAGTATGAAAGGCCACCATCACCACCTGAGGTGCCAAAAGAGGAAGAAATCGCATCAATTCCGATGGAACAGACTTTTGACGATGAATATGAACTGCAACTAGTTTCGAGTGGGAGAGTAACTGATGAGGGTCAGGACACATTCGAAGCGCCACGAACACCATGGTTAAAACAAGTTGAAGATATAGGGCGCTCACATAAAGATCAAACTATAGTGCTAATTCAGGCAACGCACGTCATCAAAGAAACAATATTATAGTCTAGTTATTTCAAGAACTTGTCGTCCAGACGTCTCATCCTATCGTCAGAACTTCAATACAGGCCTTACTATGTCATTCTGGCTGATTACAATGTGGAAATATAGAGAGTCACCAGGAAGATCCCCTCCTTCGCAACGAAGTTTCAACCTGAGGACCTCCCTCTTGAAGAGACATATCCTGAAATGCTCCGCATATGGAACCACGCTCCTTTACATCTACTGTACAATCCATGCTACGACCCAGTTCCACGACGCAGGTCATGGAAAGCATTCAACCTTAAAGTGCAGAACAACGCCCAATGTAAGGAGTGGCTAAACTATCCTTACATCACGCCACCACAAGGACCACCATCAATAGCGTACATGATGGCAACAATTCGACATTGGATGCCTCGCTTGAAGCCCATGCCGGATGTTGCAGCCCAAATGCTGCTTAAAATTTTGGATATGATGCAGGTAGTACTTAAAACCTTTAGAAATGTAGCAGCACCACAGGTACGTCTATCAGGGTTTACCAATGGAAATTATGTTTTGGTGTATGACATGAGCACCACCCCCCAGCATTCGGATAGCTTATGCTTGGCATGCACGAATCAAGTATCTTCCCGCATGCTATAACCAAACATTTGAAGACATGTTCCGATCGGGATTTTGGGAGTACCACTCAAAGGTGTTTGCACCTAAGCCAACACACCTGCTCCATCTCTTTGCCTGTGAACAAGCCATGTACTCCAAGTACTACACTACACCGCAACCAGAGGTCCCCGGTGCAATAAATTGGGATGCATTGGAAGCTGACCTAGCAAGAGGATTAAGGATAGGAGAATACGAACTAGCCACCAATGTCATCCAATACTATATCGACCACCCTAGAGAACAGAGGTCTGTCAGGGGCGACACATGCTAGGAAGGGGGGAGTATTGGCATACAAGTCATATGAAGAGCACACATGCACAACGGAGCATTCATGCACAATACGGCAACAAGGCCCAAACATTTTTTCCATAGAGTATTTCCAACTCAAGTGATTTTCATCACTACACACACATTGTAAATCCCGTTTTTGGTAGAATAGACTCCATTTTGTTCAAGCCGAGGAGTCCTCGAGCTTGAGGAGTATTAGAATTAGCTACATACCAATTTTCATAATTTTTAAACTCCGTTTGAGCCCTCAAATAGGCTCTAGAACCTAATTTTTAACTAGGCCGGACACTAGGTCTGGACAAGGCCAAAGCTAGTTAGAAAACTATAAAAAGAGCTAGAGAGCTCATTTTGGGGGTTGGATTGTTTGTGAATTGAGCTTATGTAAGAGACTTTTTGACTAATGCAAAGAACTCCATTGTTCCTCTCCTTGTTCTTGCCTTGTGTGTGTGTGTATGTGTGTGCATGTTTATGTGCTTCTCACTCATGCACTTGTGCGTTCACTTGCTCATAGTCTTCATACTAGTCCTCACGTCTCCACGGATTGACAATTATGAGGTGGATCTCCTCACGTTGGTACTCACCATTGTGCTAGAGTGACAATATGTAACATATCCTCAAGCACCCTCTTAACCCTCTCAATCTCACCATCCATTTGAGCATGAAATGCAGTACTCATGCGTAATTCTGTTCCGATGGATTGAAATGTTGCTTTCCAAAAGTTAGATGTAAACCTTGCATCCCTATCATAAATTATACTTTTAGGTATACCATGTAACCTAAAAATTTATTTTATGAAAAGTTTAGCAACATGCAAAGCTGTATCAATTTCCTCATGGGAAGAAAATGTGCCATCTTTGTAAGATGGTCCACAACAACAAAGAAGGTATCATTGTTGGGAATAATGGATGGATGCTCCAAGAGATTGAGTAGGTACTGCCAAATCCTGCTTTGTACCAGCCCTTTGATGCTTTAGAGTTGATAAGTAGACTTCCTTAGCTTTCCAATGACACCATAAAATGGCCTATGTACTTTGGAAATGGTGTATGTAAAGATTGAATCAAAACAGATAACTTTGAAACTCAATCCTTCAAGAAAACCTTCTATTTATGTCTTGATACCTACTGGATCTTTTACTCAGTATGACCAGCACAGTAGGAATTGAAAAAAATTCCTTTTAGGGGTATCTAACTAGCTTAGCAAGCTAACTATTCCAAGTGGAATGATATAAAAAGACCAACTATGCTTAGAGAAATCAATTTAGCAAATAAACCTTTACCCCCGATTTTTTAGGACTGCAGTAGACTTTGACCAGTGATCACCTCGACGAGCTTTTCTCTGAAATGGCTGAATGGAATCTATTCAGATTTTGATAGCATGTAGATAACTTTGAGCTGGTTCCAACAAGCTTTAGATGTTTGAATTTTGTGGAGAAATGACTGAGATATGCACTCCACAAGTTGATAGACTTTCAGGTAGTATGAAAGAGAACTCAAAAATGAACAATGTGAATATATGTATTAATGAACACTTGTATACAATACCATTGGCATGAATATCATTGCCTAATGGTGTAGATAGGTGTGGGCTAGAGTGTAGGCCTCACATACACTTAGAAACAGTAATGAGAAGCTCGGGAGTGATGAGTTCTAACCGCGACTTTTTCATGATCACTATACTCTATCCTTAATAGGATCACGCCTGCATATCCATATGCATAACTCACATCACATATGTTTCTGTGGAGAAGAAAACCATGTGAACCACCTGTCACATAACCATGCATCTAGCATGCACATAAAACCATGAGCATAAGCCTGCTCACCAAGTCTCCAAAGTGACCAAGTAGATGTGAAAGAATCTTGGGAAAATTTCGGCAGAGTATCCCCTGTAAACTGAGCAATCAAACAAGATAACCAATAGCAAAAGAACAATAATTTATCACCACCTGTCACTAATCTAATAAAAAAGATAATGGCAACTACATGTGTCCACAAACTGATGGTAATATATGCCAATACAATGGCGATACATCTCCCACTCAAGATTGAATCCTGCAAAATGGTCCAACCTGTCACAAATAACCTATGACCAAGTCCAAGTAAATGGAGATCAACAATGATCCAAAGCTATTGCACAAGCTTCAAGATCCACTAGAGTTCTCTTCTAGCATAAAATCTGTCGAAATTTCGACAGCATCTCCTCTATAAAATGGACTCTAGAACCAAAATAACCATGTGGGAATCACCATCCCAATATGCTAAGAATCACACTAGCAAATAAATATTAATCAATGACCAAATGCTAATAATGGTGACAAACGAATGTGTAACTGAGGCTCCAATCTGGATCATGTACCTGCCAAGAAAACAAACATACAAGTACCAAACAAGATCCACAATCAACTCTCACAGAATTGTGTGCAACCGGCAAGTAAATCCATAACCAAGTGGCATAAGCAAGATATAGACCACAATGCCACTATACATCCATGATCAAACTCATGATGACATAAACCTCAAAAAGAGTATACCACAATGTCATCTTACATGCCAAAAAAGTGGTAAGATCATACTCTACTCTCATATGGAGGAGCTACCACAATGATCATACATGTACAATGCTTTGAAACTCTGAAAATAAGATCTTGCACACAAAACTCTCGAAGAAGTTCCAAACCAAAATGAAACTCCAAATGCAACTACGGTTGTTATGACAAAGATGTGCTGCTCTGTGTTCTACTATTTCAGAGGTGATAACCTCTGAATCTGAACTTTTGCTCTTCAGCAAACTTCAAGATCTGATTCTTGGCTACGTAACGAGACAAAGAACACCTCAATCCAAGGTGCATAGCTCAAGATATGCACAAAACAAGCACTTGCTATCAAATTCACTATCACCTGCAATACTACTCCTCTATATTTTGCAGTTTTGGTGACTTTGCATTGAGAATCTGAATCTGAGTTTTTTTACAAATTTGTAGTTATGCTTATAAGCTATGCACAGCAAGTTGAATCATTGCATTCCGAGCTGTAGAACTCAAGTTATGATCCAAAAACTGACCTACTGTCATAGTGAATGTAGATTCGCCTTCTACAGCAGCCTGCGTTTTTTGAATTTTCGGCAGTCTAAAACTCCGAACCAAGTTCTGCACTCTCCTACGAAGTTGTAGCTCTCTGTGTTTGCTACGCACATAACTTTAAAACGCATCAATCTAAACTTTCTAACTCGATTTATGGTCAAAATACTGAACTGCTGTCAAGAGATGCCGACCTGCACTTCTACCCCTTCTGACCTAAGCTTCCATTGAAGCTTCTTGCACACTAGCCTTCAGCATGCTCTGATACCAATGAAGGGCTTTGGTGTGCAAAACAAGAGGAGGAAGGATGAGATGGAGGGAGAGAGAAGAGAGGAGAGACACGCGGACATGTGTGGGAGCCTCGAAACCCACATAATAATCTCTCATTAGGCAATGCTCTATATATGATGTATATATATGAATATGGGGGTAAGGTCACATGACCCTTACATCCCCAACACATCATGTAAATTTGCATCATAAATGGAATGATCTCCATCATCATGTGAAATATATAAAGGCTGAAAAATTACCCTAATTGGACTAGTACTAGACTATCTACCTGTAAAAAGAGGAAGCAAAGTGCCATACACATCTTTGGAGCTAACTGATGTCTCTTTAGTACATGAAAGTAATGGCCGAATATAATCTTCCACAAAAAAACATCATGGATAACCAAATGCATTTAGTCAGTGGATGATATAGATGATAGCCTTTGCTTTTGGAACTGTAGCCAACAAAAATACATTTCACTGCTTTATCATCCAATGTCCTATGTTGTTGTTCAAGCACTAATGCATATGCCAGACATCCAAAGACACACACGTGAGAAACAAATGATTTGCAACCATGCCAAGCCTCATATGGAGTGATAGATTGCAATGCTTTAGTAAGACACCTGTTAAGTACATATGCTGCACACATAACAAGCTCAAGCCAGAAACTATGTGGTAAAGCCTGAGTCTTGACCATACACCTCGCCATCTCCATGAGTGAACTATTCTTCCTTTTTGTATACGAGACTATACACTTATGTTTTATCCCACGTTCAACCAAAAATGCATTAAAATAAGAAAACATATATTGCCACCCTCGATCAAAACGGAGGGTGCCCATTTTAGATGTTGACATATTTTCTGCCAAAACCAGAAACTATTTGAAGCACATAGACACTTTGGACTTTTATTTCAATGGATATACCCATTTATGCTTAGAAAAATCATCAATGAAATTCACAAAGTAAATATAGTTCACAAATGAGGGTGTTTGCATATGACCACAGATAGCACTATGAACAAGCTAAAATTTCTAAGTAGCTTGAACTGAACCATCTTTTGGGAATGAGGAACACTGCATTTTGTTGAAAATACAAACTTCACAGATATTTTTACTAGGTGCCTCAAGTTTGGGTAGAGAGGACACCATTTCAAATTTTTATAGGCATAGCAATCTAGCAAAACTCAGATAACCAAAGCATGCATGTCAAAGCTTTGCACATGACATAGCTTGAGAATCTTGAACTACACATGCTGAATCATTCATAGATTTTGCACAATCTATGAGCTTATACAACCTTTGACATACAATGCAAGAAGCAATAATGATATTTCCATTTGACATATCATGAATTGTACATCTATAATCAACAAATTTCACAATAGGGCCGATCTTGGCTAATCCTGAAACTAATAACAATTTTTCTTGATCCCTGGCACAAACAAAGCATCTAACAATGTAAAAGAACTACCATAAGTAGGAGTTAGAAT
>CM035423.1:113095265-113102765 GCA_020310875.1 Ceratopteris richardii | reverse complement strand
TGTTGTATTTGATGAAAATGATTCTTGGTATGAGAATGAATGCAGGAAGGTTAAACTACCCTATGATTTGGAAGAAGAGTTTCCAAGCCTTGCTAAGGAGGAACCTACTCAGAATGAAGACTCAAATTCAGATGATGAAGACATTATCAACATTGAAGAGTTCAAGGCATGGAAGTCCAAGGGAAAAATGAAGATGAAGAAGCTTGAAGACATACCTGAATCTTCAACTCAATCAATTAGAAGATCACAAAGAGAAAGCAAAAAACCTATCAAATATGGGTATGCTACATCTCTTGTTACTAAACACTTTGTTTATCTTGCCAAAGATTTGTCAATTGAAGAACCAGGAACATATGAAGAAGCCATAACCAAGACAAAATGGAAAGAAGCTATGGATGAGGAGATTGAAGCACTCAAGGAAAGTGACACATGGGAGCTTGTACCAAAAAAGGAATCCATGAAGGTAATAGGATCCAACTTAAGAGAAATTCTGATGGGTCAATTAACAGGTACAAAGCCAGATTGGTAGCCAAGGGTTTTGCACAAACCCAAGGCATTGATTATGAAGAGACATTCTCACCTGTGACCAAGATACCAACTATCAGAGTGTTGGTAAGTGTGGCTGCATCAAAAAATTGGAATATGTACCAATTAGATGTCAAGAATGCTTTCTTGAATGGATGGATTTCAGAGGAGGTTGTTTCTAGTCTCTTGTTACATTGCTAGTCTATTGGATCGCCAGCATGGTGTCTTCTCAGTTTGATGGTACTGACTTTCCAAGATGGAAAGCTCAGATGTGGCATACATTGGTTCGTGCAGGGTTACACATGTATGTGCATAGAGATGCACAAAGGCCTCATGACATGCCCGAACACGTATGGATGGATATGGATGCATTGGCCAGCTCCACTATCTGATTACAACTTGTGGATTCTATATATGAGTCTCTTATGTATGAGGAGACGAGTAATGCATTATGGCAGAGACTACATGATATATATGTGAGTCCATTGGCTCATGTGAGACATAGATCACATCGACGACTTCGATGTTGGCACTGTGGTCATGAGGGCCATATTCGACGACGTTGCTTCAGGCGGATGTGATGACGACGTCAGAGATATGCACGTGATGCAGGTCAGGTAGTGGTTTCAGGAGAGTCTATGGCAGTTGATTATGCCAGTGATGATGATATCACTTTCTCCTATGATTCATCTTAGGATTCCTCTTGTTTATTAGATAGCACACATATGGCTTGGTTGCTTGATGCATTAGCCACTTTTCATGTTACTCCACATCGTGAGTGGTTTTGTCGATTCTCAGGTGAGAGTCGTGGATGTGTGCACTTGCCTGATGGTATGGCATATGACATTGAGGGTGCAGGATATGTATGCCTTATGCTACCTAGTGGAGCATCACTTATGCTCAGACATGTACGCTATGTGCCCTCACTCCCCACGAGTTTGATTTCAGTTAGCCAGTTACATGAGAGCAGATGTTATGCATTCCTTGGTGAGCATCATTTTCAGTTGCAGTTGGGATAGCTTATGCTTGTCAGAGGTGCTAGGATTGGGCACACGTATCCACTGCAGGTACTTCATGTGAGAGACAATTTTGTCTCAGTGGGAGTTCAGCCTTATGTGCGATGTGAGACTCGTCATGTCTCATTTTGTCTACCTATAGATAGGTCTATGGACATTCTTGATGCACATGTATGGCAGGATTCAGATGCTCAGATGGATGCACATGTAGCTCATGATGCTTATGTAGAGCATGATTGTTTTGATCATATGGATGAACTTGTGGAGCACACTTTGGATGATCAGTTGGATGCTTTAGAGCATGATGTGGATGCTCATGTAGAACATTGTGACGATACTCACTTAGAGTTAGATCATATGGATCTTGGTGTTGATGTTGTGTAGTTAGCTCATGTGGAGCATGATCATACACTTGGTGTGGTAGAGCAGGATTGCTCTCATGGTACACAGTGTATAGTAGAGCATATTAGCTCTCAGGATGCACAACTAGATACAGCCTTGGTTGCGAGCATGGCTGATTTAGATGTTGAGGAGTCAGCAGTTATGTAGTCATTCTTGGATTCGCTCATGCCAGATGTTGACACAGATATGTCAGGACATGTTGGTCTTGATGATGGTGCTTTGGATGCCTTGGATACAGGCATGGCTGACATACTTAGGTTAGCAAGGATAGCACATGTTTTGTCAGCATTCGGGAGTTTGATGTATGAGTTGTTATGCTCAAGACCAGACATTGCAGTTGCTATTGGAGCATTTGCACTTGAAGTTGTCAGTCATTCGATGATTGACATAGGCATAGGGCAAGTGGGAGCTTTACAGGAACTTCATCAGTTCTTGCATCAGTCCTATGTGAGCTCGACTCTTGTCGATATGAGTCTAGAGCAGTTTGAGGTGCATAGATACACCTTGTTCGAGGCAGTTGGTGTAGGCTGATTGGTATGGGTAGAGATCCGGACTCTTCCTGTACATTATTGTATAGTCCTACATCATTCTTTGTATATGTTACCACTTATGTGTTGGAGAATTCCTCTCCTAATCGCAGCGGAAAGTGTAGAAGACCTTCTCAGGATGAAGACTCTTGCCAACAGCAGAACCTTCAAATGAAAACTGGTACCAACTGAAATATCCAATGAACTTGAAACTTTGGTCACTCAAACTAAACACCCACATCTTTCAAATGAGATATCAAACACTTAATTTGGAGTAGATTTGAGTTTTCAACTATTTGATTCAAAACAGACTACCTATCCACTCAGTTAAGCTGAAAACTGAACTTCACTAAAACCTGAATAACTCAGAGAGCATAAAGAATTTCATAAAACTATTCTAGATAGAGGAAGTACTCAAGATAAGCTTTCCAACGAATGTTTAAACACTAAATTTGGATACATATGTTGAGAGATATGACTCTCACAAGTAGACTACCCAAAAATGGGTGTGCGGCTGGACACACTCTATGAGAGTGAACTGAACGAAATGACTCAAACCAAATGAAGTAGATACAAGGGAGCTTCCACGCCTTCTTCCTCTCCCATTGAGTGTCCTCCCTTGCTTCTTTTATAGCCAAGTGACCAAAAACTCTCATGATGAGTTTGAGAGCTCTTCTCCATCATTTCTCCACTACTTTGGACAGCCACTCCTCTTACAATTCAGATTTTGGATTTGATTCTCTTTTGAATGATTCTCTTTTGGCCTCCACTACTTGCTGAAGTAAATGCTTCTATTTTTCATTTTTGTATTTTCCTTCTACTTGAAGAAAATCCTTTTTGCAAAAATATATACGAGCTTACTTCTTTATTTTTAACACTCCCCCTCAAGCTCACATGTGAGCTTGCACCTTCAACCATATCTTGTAAGTTGATGTCGTCCTTGAACCTCTTGAGCTTAAAAGCATCGAGGGACTTTGTAAGCATGTCTGCAACCTGGTCATTAGTTCCAATGAACTTTATATCCACATCCTTGCTCAAAACTTTTTCTCGAACATAATGATAATGCACTTCTATGTGCTTGCTTCGTGCATGAAACATTGGATTGTTTGTCAAGTGAATGCTTGACATGTTGTCACCATAAATTGGAATGGTCTCCACCTGCACATCAAGATCAGCCAAGAGCTTCTTAATCCACATAGCTTCACAAGTTGCAAAGGCTAAACCTCTATATTCAGCTTCTGTAGATGATAGTGCAACAGTAGGTTGCTTCTTTGAGCTCCATGTGATAGGTTTGCTACCTATCATGAACACATAACCTGAAGTGGATCTTCTATCCTCCTTGGAACCAGCCCAATTAGCATCACTGAAGCCCTTTACCTGCAATTCTTCATCATATCTATAAAACAATGCATGATTGACAGTGCTCTTCACATATCTTAGCACTCGTTTGGCTGAATTTAAATGTTCACTTGTTGGAGCTTGCATAAATTGAGAAAGAACTCCAACAATATAACACAAATCTAGTCTTGTGATAGTAGCATAGATCAATGAACCTATAATACTCCTGTATGTAGTTACATCATGTAACTTCTCTCCATCATTTGAGCATAGCTTCACATTTGTGTCCATAGGTTGAGTGAGTGGTTTGCATTCACTCATTCCAAATCTGAAAAGAACATCCAATAGGTACTTTCTTTGCATTAAGTAAATGCCATCTTTCCCATAGACTATCTCAATGCCTAAAAAGTATTTCAGCTCACCAAGATCTGAAATTTTAAACTCCTTACCGAGTTTCCTTTTGATCTCTTGTATTCCTGTAACATTACTTCCTGTTATGATGAGATCATCAACGTATATGCAAATATATACCTGCTTGCCTTCTTCTTTCTTCATGTAGAGAGAGGGATCTGCATTACTTGGACTATACCCACACCTTGTGAGGTACTCGACCAATCTTTGATTCCAAGCACGTGGTGCTTGCTTCAACCCATACAAAGCTTTCTTCAATCTACAAACAAAATTTGGATGCTTTTTGTCTTCAAATCCAATCGGTTGACTCATGTATACCTCTTCTTGAAGTTCACCATTGAGAAAAGCATTTTTTATGTCGAGTTGGTACAATGGCCATCTCCTTGCTGCACTCACTCCAATCAAGGTTCTAATTGTTCCCATCTTTGCAACCGGGCTGAAAGTCTCTTCATAATCGATGCCGTGAGTTTGCTTGAATCCTTTTGCTACTAGTCTAGCTTTATGCCTTGCTAGAGAGCCGTCAGCATTTCTCTTTATTTTAAACACCCATTTATTTGGAACAATCTTCATACCTTCAGCCTTTGGAACTAGCTCCCATGTGTGATTGTCCTTGAGAGCTTTCATCTCTTCTTGCATAGCTTCTTGCCATTCTTTTTGTGTACATGCTTCTTCATATGCATCCGGTTCTTTATCTTTGACCACATGTGTCATATATGCAAAATGTTTTGCAATAAAACTATCATAGCTCAGCCTTTCAATTGGATACCTTGCTCTTGAAGACCTCCTTTCATTTCCTTTTGAACATTGCTTCTTCAATCGGTTCAACTTTACCTTCGGTGTGATCACCTCTTCATACTCTTCTTCACTTGTATTTGAATCACTATTTTGGGCAGCACTTTTGGCTTTAGATCTTTCATAAGCTGATGTTGGTGATGAGGAATGACTCCTTAGCCTCCCCTTCCATGTTGAGCTTTCTCCAAGTGATGTAGAAGCTTCTGGACCTGACATTTGAGTGCTTGTTTGCTGAAATTCTTCTTGGACAGCACCTTCATCATCTTCGCAATCTTCTTCAAGAGTCTTCTCTTTCCCTTTGTCTCCAAACCATGGTCTTAGCTCATCAAATACCACATCTCGTGAGACTCGTAGCTCCTTTGTCACCGGATTGTAGCACCTATATCCCTTTTGCTCCGATGAATATCCAATAAAAATACATTTTTCGGACTTTGCCTCCATCTTTGTCCTTAGTTCTTGAGGGATGTGAACATAACACACACATCCAAAAACTTTGAGATGTGTAAGGTCAAGCTTCTTACCGGAATAAACCTCCTCGAGAGTTAGATTATGCACTCCAGCCGTTGTGCACTTGTTCATCAAATAAACGGCCGTACTAGTTGCTTCAGCCCAATAGTTTAGTGGCATCTTCATCTCGTTGAGCATGCATCTTGCAACTTCTGTGATATGTCGATTTTTCCTTTCAGCTATTCCATTTTGTTGAGGTGTGTACCTACATGTAAATTGTCTCTTGATTCCATTTTCATAAAGAAAGTATGAAAATTCTTTAGAGAAATATTCTCCTCCTCCATCAGACCTCAAGGTCTTTATGTAGCGTCCTGTTTCCTTTTCTACCTGTGCTTTAAATCTCTTGAACATGGAGAACACATCTGATTTTTGTTTTATGCAAAACATCCATACTTTCCTTGAATGATCATCAATAAAAGTGACAAAATATCTATTACCAGCCACTGATGGTTGTTGTGATGGTCCCCATACATCTGTGTGTATCAAGTCGAGGACATTCCTTGCCACATAGTTGCTTTTCTTGAATGGTTGTCGAGTTTGCTTTCCTAGTTGGCATGCTTCACAAAACTCATGTAGTCTGGCATCATTGAATCTTGGAAGACCTCTTACCACTTCATGGTTGCTCATGTCCTTGAGCTTGGGAATGTTGATATGTCCAAACCTTTTGTGCCACAAATCGATTTCAGCTATCCTCTTGTTTCCAAACTGAATATACATCACCTTTCCATGCGGTTGTTGAATGTCCAAAGTGAACATCCTTCCTTCTTTCCTTCCTTGAGCAATGACCTTGAATCTTTCTTTTGGATTCTTTATAAAGCAACCTTTTTCATTGAAGATAACATGATATCCTTTCTCTACCATTTGTCCTACTGAAATCAAATTCTTTGCAATAGTAGGAACATGAAGAACATCAGCCAATACCTTCTTGTCTCCAAGCTTGATATCTCCAACATGCTCAATTGCGTGTTGAGTTTCATCGCCGGTCTCTACACATCCTTTTCCACTTGGAGCTTGTAGCTTTGTGAACAAATCTCCTTGGCATGTCATATGGTTGCTGCAACCTGAATCTATGAACCATTTTTGGTCATCACTTCTCGAGTTGTTGTAGTCATGCTTCATGGCAAGCATGGTTTGCTTGTCTCCTTCACTTGATGTACTCGCATAGTTATTTTGGCTCCTTTGGTTGCCTCCATTCAGCCTTCCATTCTTTTGCCAACAATCATTTGCATAATGTCCTAGTTTACCACAATGATAACATGTTATACCTTTATGAGGATTGTATGAACCTCGACCTCTTCCTCTATTTCTTCCTCGACCTCTTCCATGTGTGTTGTCATTTGAGTTGTCCTTGTTGTCGTCCGAGTTGTGTTGGCTGAAATTTGTATTGTTGTAGCTTCTTCCTCTTCCTCTCGAGCCTCCTCTTGAGTTCCTTCCTCTACCTCTTCCTGCATATAACATTTGACTATGGCTGTCCTTACCTTTGTTGCCTTCTCCTTGTTGAGCAACCTCTTCAGCGACAAGATTTGGTATAATCTCGTCGAATGTTGGTAGAGGATCTCTATAAAGGATGTTTGTGATGAGGGGCTTCCACTTTTCTTCACTCCTCAAGCCATTGAGGGCTGTTTGGACGATGTCTTCCTCTTCTATCTTGCATCCAACTGATGCTAGTTGATCTCGAAGCTCCTTAATCCTCAATGTATACTCACTAATGCTTTGGTTTGAGCTTTTCTTCATGTTGTTGAGCTCGTTCTTGAGTTGCATCCTCCGAGACCTTGTTGAGGTAGCATACACCTTCTCCAATGCTTCCCAAACTTCTTTGGCTGTTTCTAAGCTTTGCGCATGACCAATCATAGTGTTAGAAATAACTTGTGAGATGAGGAACATCACCCTTCGATTCCTCTCTTCCCAATCAGCAAATTGTCTCCTTTGTGCCGGAGTAATGTTGGGATCTTCAAGGTCTACCGGTTGTGGATCATCTCCAC